>JANSTT010010777.1:0-73308 GCA_026745375.1 Platyura marginata | reverse complement strand
TTTATAAAACGTTTCTTTAACACATTGAAATATGATGGAAATCTTATTACTTTAAAATTTAATAGCTTTGTCCTATATTGAGCTTAGCTTTAAGATTCATGCAAATAACATTTTCTTAAACTAACCACATTTCTATACTAAAATATTGATTGGCATTATTGTACAGTATTTACATAATCTCAATTGTGGACAGTAATTACATTAATTCAAATATACTTTATGTATGTTAAACAATATTGTGGAAAGAGTTTTTGGGTGTATTTTGTATGGTTTTAGATTGTTTTTAAGCATAATTAAAAATAAATTTTATTTATCATACAGAAAAATAGTATTTAATAACTACAGATAGATTATCTATTAGTCAGTTCTACTATTCATCTATATATTTTATTTAACTTACCTCATTGGCTTAAACAGTGCTTTAATATCATTGGGATATTCAATTGTTAGCTTAAACTGTGTCCCTCCTTCTTTTTGCTCTAAAATTTAAAAGAAAAATTATTACATTAGTTGAAAAAAAATAAAAAAAAAAAAAAAATCTGTATAAATACAGAAAAAAAAAGATTTAGTGCTTATAAGAAAATTGTCAATATATACGTCAGAGTTTATTTACCGAAAATCCAAACACACCAGCTTAAGCGGCATTATTTTTATTTTCAAATGAGCAGTTTATTAAATGAGTATCAAATAAAAACAATTCAACTGGATAATGCCTTTGTTAATCCAACCAATAGTAGAAAGAATTGCAATTTGGAAACGAAAGAAAGTAGAAAATTGTAGAAAACTCCGTATAGCCCGGCTAAATCTTGTTAATGGCGGAATGATAGCTAAAAAATGTGTTTTATATACTTTGATTGCTACGTACTCATGGCTACTATACAATTCTAGATTTAATTAGTCTTTAATCAACCAAAAAGAAAATTTCATTTACATATTTTATAGTATCTGAGGAAAATTGTGAGGGACATTAATACAGAATATGCTCAAATAAATATAATTAAATAGAATAACAATCGTTTATCCAGTTTATTAAAGATGTAGATTAACTAACCCTCTAAAAGTATTCCATCCATCCAGTCATACCGTCGTACGATAAAATATGCTTTTTAATCAAACTATGTTGTCCACAAATATTTTGTATACATCTATAATGGAGATTATTTTTTTTCTCAGACTACCATAAGACAAATTTTCATCCTTCATATGTATAATGAATCCAGTCGCTAAAGGAAATCTAACAACATGCACATGCACTTTTATATTCCACATTATATATAAATCTTCTTAAACATTTAATTAAAAATGAAAAAAATTCATTTTAAAAAATGACCTACTAAATCTTTTTAATTGAATAATTAACATAATGCACCTGTATATGTAAAGTCCATTTTCCATTCTCTTTGACACAGAAAAAAAAAAAAAACAAACAAAAAACGATCTAATAAATCTAAAAATGTCAGAATTTAAATTAAATGTTTGTCTCGCACGACTTATTGGTACTCGTTGCATATAAGGATTACCGAAAAATAAAATATTCTGTCTGCATTAGTATCATAATTTTCATTTTTATTTTCCGTTGAGTTTGGGTACGTTATATGAGTAATGCCGCTACGTGTAGTTAAAATGGTGGAAAACAAATGGTTCTATATATATGTAATGTAGGTATGATATGTATATATATCGAACAAAAAGTATATATAGAGAGAAAGAGATAGAGAGAAAAAAAAATAATATCCTCAATATTAATCCATAAAAATAAAAAACAAACACATACCATACAAAGTCTATTAATTTTTTAACATTTTTTCCTATATACATATGTATACCAACCACTCGTCGCCACTTAAAAGCATTGCTTATACATATGTAAATAGTACATCTAGTGTACTTCTACCTCTACTTAACTATACTATAATAAATACATAATGATGAAATAATTTCATGTTGTTTTACTTACCAATATTTACAATAGGCAAAGTAGCCATGTCATGCAGTATTGCAGTTACAACAGGATCATTTTCTTTATACAATTCTAGTTTGCTAATCGACAGTTGGAGCTTTTCCAAGCTAGTTGCGTTCTTTCTAAATATAAATAGAAAACATAATAAATCATTAGATAAATTCATGAGTGAAATATTAAATAATTAACGTAAACATTTGAGTTTAGTTATTTGTATAACAAGTAACAAGAGATATGTATATATGTAAATTGTATACAAGTATATACCTATATGAAGTAAATACAACAGGGGTTGATAGACTTTTTTTTAGAACTTGGACATAATTGTAAAGATAATAATTCAATGAGAAAACTTTTGTTGTGAAAAAGGTTGAGACATTTAAATTATAGGTTAAATTTATGCATGACCGTTTTAAAACCTTCGTATTAGCGCTGTAATCTTACATTTAAAGGGTGCCCATTGTCGTTACGTTTCTTTTTATATTTTAATTATCTTTTATATGCACATGCGCTGATTATTCCAATACGATGTAAAAACTACTCAACATGACATACTAGAATGATAATGATCAAATGTCACAATATCATATTGTACTGACGTATCGATATAGAGTTTATTATTTTAGCATTTAACATTGTAAAATGTTCGTTAATAATTGAAGAACAAAATCTATTTTGACAAATATTATTATCTAGTCAACTAAGTTTCATCTCAACTTGCTCAGCGTTGCCATGTCGTTCTGCATATCAATGTTGCCAGATACCAAAATTACAACATTAGAAAAAGAAAATCAGAAAATCTGCGTTAAATTAAATTAGAGACTAGCTACTTGTTAGGTATCGAGATCCCAACCCAATATAATTTAACATCCATAAATTTATATAAAAAAAAATCAATACGCAGCTTTATGTTTACTACCACTGCTATTTAATTAGTCATTTCATTGTGCTTTGAAACTACGCTCATCCGACTTTATGCCAAATTATATTTAACTGTCACATTATGATACACCTATATACACCATTTACTAATATTCAATTTGTTATTTCATCAGCAAGAAATATATTTGTAACAGTACATAATTAAAAATAGATAAATTCGAAATGAATAATAAAATTTAAAATACAAAATTATTAGTATAGAATTGTAGTATTATTGTAAATTGTTAATTATTTTGTATAAATTGTGATAACATTATCATGATAATTTAATGTTGATGTGTGATTATGATTACAATTAAAACCAAAATTCAAAATTTCTGAAATGTTCAACATTTCCATTCGAAAGATAAATTTATATATTATTTGCAAACATACCGTGGTATTTTCATATGTATGTACGTAGGTATATACACATACGAAATACATATTACACATGTCATTTTAGATTAAATTATTTCAAATAAAATAAAAAATAATGTTGGTTTCAGGAAAATTAAATCTAAAAAAAAGATGACAGCAGGAACTTGAAGAGATTTCTTTTTAAAAAATTTATTTCTTGAAAAAACCTTAAAATTTAATTTAAAAAAAAAAATTAAATACTCATAAAATTGTTTATTGTTTTTTTTTCTGTCATAAAAGCCACACAGGACATCAAAAGCATCTATGTTCATATATAAGTACTTATCTTCAAACCTTTTTTAACGCCTTTAATTTTACTCAATGGTATGGACATTATATCCTCATTTTAGAGGATTTTTTATCCTCCATAACTTTTTTAGAAAATAAATCTCCCATAAAATCTCAAATAAATAAGCAGTTGTTAGAAAATTGTAAAATTGTACCTTTTTATAACCCTTTAAGTGGTCTGCGCTAGTCTCAATCCATTTTATATAAAATTAAAATTTTACCCTTTTTTATTTTTTCTTATTTGAACACAACTTTTCCGCATATTAGAGTTTTTAAATTTAACCATTTTTTTTTAAATTGAACCACCCTAGTTGGCAATTGAATTTCTTGAGTCGTCGAGACATTTATTATTTAAAAAAAAATATCTTACATTTTAAATCAATTTGTGAAATGATTTTCCACATATTTACTGGTATAGAATATTGAAACGATTAAAAATGGCTAGAATTTCGATCAAAAATTAAAATTTAGACCCGAACATCTATACATTTATCATTGGGTATACTCCATTTCCCGATTTATAAAAAAATCTTTTACTGATATGATGTTTCGGAATGAGCATTTTTATAGTAATGTCTCACCATATCTATCTAGAGTATTAAGTGGAAGTCGTTACTTCTAACTAGTTAAATAATATCAAAATTTTATTTCAAATAGATAGGTAAATGTGTCTAAAACACATAATTTTAATCACCTAACTTACGATAATTGATGTTGTTTTCTCCACATTCCACCATATGTCTTGAGATTATCATATCTATGTACACAATTTATACTTATACATAACATACAGCTTACCTACCAACAACCTACACTACACACGAGATTGTAAGTTACCTATGCAATATTTGAAATTATGTACTACATCTATATCGAAAGCTTTTCAAGAACGTTAGAACATATCATATGTGATATTTGCATACATAATGTAAATACTAGAAAGTTTATAATTAAGAGTGATTTATAATTAGTTTTAAGATTTGGAAAACTTTACTAAAATGTATGTAGGTATGGTGTAATGAAAATATTTGTGAAAATTTGTAGTGCATAATTTTCACAACAATTTATATTGCCTGTAACAAAAGTTACAATTTTAAAGACACGTAGATAGATATTATACTTACATCTCTTATAATGAACACAAAAAACGTTGCGACGACGACGTGTAATTAAAATTATCACAATATTTCAGGTGTTTTCATGGTGTTTTATTAGTATACAAACAGCTGTAATTGGTTTAGTTAAATGTTTACACACCTCATTATGTTTTAATTTGTGCTCATTAGGTAATGTATTATAATATAGATATATGGAGAGACTAATTATACGTGACAAAGCATTTTAAATATTATACTGTAGACTACAGATGGCACTATTCCCAGTAGACTAACAGTATAAAATACGGATATGAGAGTATACATAAGTAGGTGCGTATACACCACCAAATAAAATGAAAGACATTCAGATGTTTTAGAAATACATGTAATGTAATATTTTATGTTATTTTTTACAAATGAACAAAACAAGTTGAAGGCAAAAGAAATGTCCTATATCAATACCCTTAAAAAAAAATCTCACAATGATATTTATTTATCCTTCAAAAATGAAAAAAAACGAATTACTTAAATGAAAAAAAATAATATTTTTTCGTTTTTTCAGGATCGTTTTTATCATTAAATAAAAAATAAATTCCAGGAAGTTTTTTATCAATTTCATATATAGAAAAAATGTCTACAATTTTTGAACCCTTTTTTATTACATCTCTCTGGAGAGGTATTTTGGAAAAAATTTCAACTATCAAAAGTGCGTTCAAAAATATCCTTTAGTTAAGAAACTTCAAGGAGTTAATGAACAGGCCTATTGTATTCCGTTCATGCCGTATAGTCACTGTACATTTTAAAATTTGTTCAAGTGCATTGCATTTATGAAAAAGTTATGTGGAAGCAAAACAATAATCATTGGTAATATTTTTACGTTTATCGTTTTCGACAAAAATATCCACAATCCATAGATGCATCTCTCTTTCGACAATGTAATCGAGAGAAATTAGTACGTATACCGTAAAATACCTATTATCTTACAAAAAAACTTTAACCAATAAATACTGAAAGCATTAGAAGATCCACCTAATTGATTTCTGATGTTTCAAGTCAAATTACTACAAAAATTAATATGAGAAGAGAGTGGAAACAAAAAAACAAAAAAAAAAATTATTGTAAAACCAAATGAACAAATAATTGTTATTCTAATGTAAATGTAGTTATTTTAAGTTGTAGTTAGTATCTACCTACATACCTCGGTTTCTTTTTTTTATTAAAAAAACAAAAAAATATCAACAAATTGAATTTATTATTCCAAGAAAGTTAATTATCAATAAACAATAGGTGCGAAAATATTACTGTGATAATTTAACTTTAAATATTTATGCTCAAAAAAGTAAAAATCTTAACGAGGTCAATAACAAATAATGTGAAAAAACCTATTTACAATTATAATGTTAATCATTTTTCTTTCTCAGATCTATTGTCTAAGAAAACATACTTTCAGTTGGATTTTGCATTTTTTTATTTTTTATTTTTTTTAGAAAAGAAGATCAAAAGTCTTTAAAACCACATTTGATATTTTTATTTTTTTTATGAATTCAAATCTCTTGTGTGAGATCATTATAAATTACATGTGAGAGACACACTTAACGTTGTACGAGTATGATTAACAACTGATTGTATATTTTTAGGAAAAATCTTATTTTTCTTGATTTATAATTTAAAATATTTTGATGTCTTTGTATAAAGATAATGTATAATTAGGTATAATGTGCTATTGAAAAATGAATAAAATTTACACATTAATTAAATTTTAAAATTTGATAAAGCTATACACAATCAAAAATAATCAATCGTTCGATTAAATTATGTTGATCTTTTACTATAGGAAATTTGTTGGCATAAGTAGTTGTTTATGTATAAAAAATATTTAAATCAGTTTTATACTTGGTTTGGCTTACTTATCACCTCTTATTACTAATTTAATTATATATCCATAGGTAGTTATAATGAACCTGAACTTAATTCATTATATAGTCTTTATCCAAATGTCATGGTTGGTTGTGTTTGTTGTCACACGGTAAAATGGTTAACAATAACATTTTAATGGATTTAATTTGGATGTCAAATTGTATTTAACAATTGAAATTTAATACAAAGAACAAAAAAACAAACACACAATCTGATATTATTGTAGGAATGACACAGAGCACATGTACACAGGTAAATAATAAAATTATATTGATATGATTATGTTAATGATTAAATTTTACTTCCGCTACAATAATGTAGATATTATGTGACATACATATGTATGGATATATATATTTAAATATGGATGAAAATGTATTGTAATGAAAGCTCCGGGCAAACGATAAGTGTCAAAATTAGTTGATATCACCACATCGTCGTAATACTAATTATCACAGAAATTTTCATTCATTTGTTTAAAAAGAAATAATCTGAGAGATAGAGAATTAATATCAAATTCCATCTAATAACATTTTGCATAATTCATTATTTTAAAAAAAAATATTTTTAAGGATATTTCATGAGTTTTTTGGAAAATTTAAAAGAAAAAATATTTTAGTTTATAATTTGAGATTTATATTTTGTTAAAAGGTCTAATCCGAATTTTTCGGGATGAAAATTATAGAAACTTTTTTTTTGAATTCTAAGAGAAATGAAAAACATTTAAAATATTAAGCTATAAATATTTTTTATTTGAATTTATGTAGATTAAAAAATATCTTCTTTGAAAATACATATTTCAAAAGGTTGCTGATAAAATTGAACAAAGTTTTACAACCATATATGTAAATAGATAAATTGATGATGTGATTTGAACAATAATACCCCTCAGAAAATATAAAGCTATATTTTCAACAAATATCTATATTTTTTCATCTAAAAGCAATTGATTTTTTCTTTAACGAAAAATACTTACTTGACTTTAAAGTCAAATTTATGATATTAACGATTAAAGCCCGAAAATTCGGAACAATAAACAACCAATGTATAAAAAGCAAATGTCAGCTTTCTGGTTAATCGTCTTTGTCAATTACATTCTTCGTTTAAACAAATTTAAATATCAAAACTTTTGGCACATAAATTTAACTTATCACATTATCACATTCACAACGAAATAAATTTCAACTGGAAAATTGTCTCTTTTTTCCCTATATATATATATATATATGCCATTTGGTCTTATAAAAGGTCTCTTCTATATTAAAAAAAATAAAAATATTTTTATCTTCCGTACATGTTCTTTTTTATGACTTGGCGTCACATTGGAAAAAGATACCCAACCTACATATACAATATACATATGTGTATAATAAACTTTTTCACCATTTTCTCATTCAGGGAAAATTTTTAAATATCCCTATCTAAAACATAAGCTAACGGACCTGTGGTACATTATAAATGTCTAAAAAAAAAAAAAAACACACAGACAGCCCCGAATATTTAACCTTTTCCACTTCCAAATGAAAATTATGTTTCAATAAAATACTTACCTCAATCGGGCTAGACGTTTACATCGCATGCATTATCAATGAGTTTTGAGTATAAACGACACCGTAACGTTTTACATTCTCTTGTGTGTGTCGATAATTTCCCATCTTCATTGGGATACACCACGATACATAAAACGAGCAAAAGTGGTGTTTAAGTACTTGAATGCCATAATGGTAATAGTTTGAACATTACCAAGATACAAGATCAGTGTTTTCTTGAATACATACATATAGTTTCATGAAATGCTTTTTATGGATTTCCGTATCATGCCATTATTATATGTATTTTTACCTTGCACAGTAATATAATGCATTTCAAAGTATCTACCCATTTTCTATAATATCGTTATTTAATATTTCATATTAAATTATATGTAACTTTTAGATTTAAGAAAGCTTTAGTAAAATTGAAAATAGATCGAAAATTGATTAAAATATAAAAAAACTTGACAATACATTTCCATATAAAATCATTCTTCTTGGCAGTATATCTAATATTTTTGATGTTTAGTTAGACATTTCAACAGAAAATTATTGTTATGACGATCTAAAAGACACATGACATTTATGTATTCATAGTTAACATGGCAATTAAGGTAATTTTCAATAACCTCATTCTCTTCCACTGTTATTTGTTTGGTGATGTGTATTTTTGATTATAGGTTTGTAATGATGACAGCCCTTTTGAGTTTTTTTTTAAAAATTTATTCTACACAATTTTTCATGTGTCGCGATCACTAACGAAGTAAATTTTATTGTCCATAATATGACTACATAGTTTTTTCCTTTCGATATCATTATCATGTCGGAGTTGTAAATAATTTTTAATGTCACATTTTACCACTTGAAACGTCTAACTAAGCTTAAAACTATAGAGGCCACAGTTTAACAATGTAATTATGCAAATAAGTATATAAGATTACACAACCAAGCCAGTTTAAAGCAGTTATAAAGTATACATCCCGACTAAATGTACAATATGTGAATCCCAAAAGTTGCTTCAGTTTCATTGTCGTATACACCAGGAATCACACCATATTATAATTATCTAAGAATTTACAACACTATCCGAGAACAATTGAAAACCGTACAGCAACAGATTATTTAGCTTTTTGTTTCGTTGTAAAGGCATATTGTACATTACATAATACATTTTATATATTAGATAGGTACCTATCTATCTACCTACAAGAAGAACCACTACTCTAATGTAAAAGTAACCCCTTCCAGAAGAAAATTTTCCATTTTGCATATTGTGAATAGGGGACCATTGTTTACCTTTTACAAGTATACCTACCAAGTAGCCCAAAAATTTATCATTTAATTTCAAAGCATCAACACGACAAAAGTTTAAAGTGTGCATCATCAAAACCACAAGTTTACATTTAAGGATGCTTTCCGTCCAGCTTTTTGTATACCAAAAGCGTTTATCTCATGGACGATTAATTCTTGGCAGTTACCGCATCATCGAAATTCACGAGAAAATTTTATATTCAAATATTTACATAACCGTTCATAAAGTACACCGGATACTGTGTACGTAGATTAACCAATTATAAAATGGAATACATTTTTTTTTTAATTACAGTACACGGTGGTTGTTAATTATACCGGATAAAAATTGTTAGGTGGCAGCAAATTCTTAACAGTTTGTTTGTGGACTGAATTTTTGACTAATTGTCCAATGTAAATTTTGTCTGAGTAAGATATGTGAAGACAGATAGAAAATTAAATTACTAAATAAATAAACAAGACTAAAAGTATTTATTTGGATAAAATGCTAGATTAGCTTTTGGAATAGAAATATATAGAACTAAACCAATTATTTCGTCTATAAATCTCTATGCCATCGAAAATGAAATAATTTCTGTAGCCTTTAAAGCGTGTAGATTATTTTTAATAAAAATTCCATAACGCAACTATGATGATGATCATTATTTCCAATAATTCTTTTTATCTCTCCTAATTTAGTTTGCAATAATTTTTTTATTATTCCAATAACAAGAAAATGTTCAATTCATGCTGACATTGCAAAATTCGATTGAATGTAAATCGCAAATTCTCTATACATGCTGTATATTGTTTGTAATATTTTGCATGACTGCACCAACAATAATTATTGCACCTTCTATTATGTAAACAAATCAATAGATGTAACTCGAATATTCTTTTTACACTCAAACAACTAAATATGTAGAAAACCTCCCTACTGTATACAGTGAAACATGCGCTAACAATATTTTTTCTGCTCGAACATTGTTTTTATGTGTAAAGCTTTAAGCTTTATAAAAATAGTTTCAGTATCAAAAGCTTTAGTATGATAGTGTTATATAATTACTTATAAGATAAATGAAGGATTTTTTTTTTCTTTTTTGTACTTACATTATTTTCTTTCCCATCATTTTTGCTAATGTCGGATTATCACCATTAACCGTTCGTTTGATAACATGTTCAAATGGTTCCGGATTATCGGTATCCCTAAGGCGACGAATATATCTCTGTAAGTCTTTAAAATCATCATGTGGTTCAGGTTTATGAGTAGTAGTAGTAGTAGTTATTGGAACGGGATCATCTGTTTTTGTTCGTGATATGTGATGTTTTGTTGTGTCACCGTCTTTGAAGTTGCCATAAGATCTGAAATTAAAAGAAATATACCAAGTTAATCAAATCATTTAAAATCCATGACGAGTATTAAAAACAGAGAAAGGACATTCATTGATATTTTATGCGAGATTCTCTGTAAGAAAGGCAGAAAATATAAAAATGTCTTCAAAAATATAAAAATGTCAGTAAAAAGGTTGTAATCTAACTCTAAGGAGATAATTTTTTTTAAATATAAGTTTAAATTGACACGTAACACAAAAACTTTGAATAGACTATTTTTAAATAAATATAAGATGAACATATTAACGGTGGCCTCTTTTAGCATTGCTAATCTTAATAAAAGCACTCAGCATCACAAAAGAACTGATATAATAGGTAAATAATTATTAGTTATACCTACATATTAGATACAAAAAGGAACCTCGAATATTCTTAATTTGGAATTCGATAGTATACAAAAGATAGATTTTTCAAACATTAGTCGTTGAGTATTAAGCGATGGCCAACCAAAATTTATAATGATCTTATTATCCATTAACCTAGAATCTAGAGGAATCTTGTAAATCTCTACTGACCTACTTTTAAACAACAATATTGTAGGTAATATTTAATGTACAACGAAATAGATGAATTTCTTTTTTGAATAGGTAATTCTTTTTTTCGAAATTCACATATACCTCAGGAGTTCAAGGTCATAATTGTATTATATTTTGCACGCTTTGCAAATAACATACCTTTTCATACAATTACACATACACATGTAAGTAAGTAAATATAAATATAATTAGATATCATTATTTAGATAAACTCACGAGGTTTTCCAAACTATTTTACGTTAAATACATTTTATTGTACAAGCTCAAGGCTTGTGCTTAACCATTTTCTATTTGAGGTCGACTTTTAGATTTAAGTTACATTTACAAATGTGTGTAGGTAATGTATAATGGTAACACTCTAACACTGAGCTCTGCTATCTATGGTTACAAAGTATTATAATAGACAAAAGTAATTATGCCTTTTCTTATCATTCAACCGTTTTAATAGTAGGCAGAAGAAGTGCTTTCACATGGTTATTAAATATATTACATCATAGGATAAATCTACTTGGGATGTTATTATAAATTTGGTTTTAATTTATATAAGTATTCTTATGTTCGTATGCAAATATGTAGTAATTCTTGTGTAAAGAGTATAATGTAAAATTAATGTATGACAATATTTGGAATAAATCTTTAAGAATTAATAGCTCATATTATTTCTTCCAAAAAAAGTAAATTTTTCATGTAATTTTTTTTCGTATCTTTTTTTTATGCTTCTATTTTTTATTTTAACATCATATAACCTATAATATTCAATGATTACTGCAGTGGTAAATTCAAAATATTACTACTTAGTTCACCAGAAAAAGTTCAAAATAAAAATATTTTCATAAAAAAAATCGATTTTGAAAATCTAGAAAATATTTCCTATGATATTTCTGTGATTGAGAATTAATAATAATTCGTAATAATTTTGAGTTTTTAGTTGGAGGCAAAATATAAAAATCGATTTCATTAAGCATTAATAATTCACTAAAACGGATTAGAATTTTTTCAAATACACTTAAGTCTATTTTGAAATTTCAAATAATAAATTCAATCTTAATAATGAACATATTTTTATACAATATTTTTTTGTTTTAAAGTACTAAACCAGTTATTTATACATAACACCCAACCACACTGCCTTAGTATTTGTACCTATACTTATCCCCCTTTCATCCATAATTTTTCATCCATAAATTTTATTACATAAAACTTTTAAATTTTCTTTGGGTAAAATCTTCAAGTTTCACCTAATACATATTAGAGACAGTTCCCATCATTATACATTTATATATTCAAAATGACTAATAAAAGACGTTTTATAGGCGTAATAAAAAATTTTGTAGCTAATTCATTCGCACGGAAAAACACTTAAATAAAAACATGGTCTAAATCAATAGACTTTTTTTACGATATATAAAAAAAAAAAAAAAAAATTTATGTTAACAGTTAACTCGTGCAATATTGGTGTTACACGAACGCATAATTTTAAGCTGTTAAAATTGAACAATTGACACTTTTTGTTGTCACGTTGATTTAGTACTTTATTTTTATGTTATTGACTGTTGAAAGGTTAAATCAATGTAAGGTTCTTTTATCTTTCAAACTTTTTCTATTTATGTAAATAAATTTTTTAAAAATATATGCCAGCTTCACTCGAAAAGCAGGTCATTTATTTTACATATGTAATAAAATAAAATAACATTGTAATAAAATAGGAATATTAAGAATACAATTTTATTGTTGTTAACTGACGTAAAACTTTAAAAATTATCATCACAAACAAATATTTAACACTTTAATGGTCTTTTTCCAATGATGTTAAAATAAAAAAATGAAAATCTCTATCACTAATTTTAACCTTAAATAGTAGCAGATTGCATAACATTTTCAAAAATAATAATTTTTCTTGCATACTTAATATTTAACTCAAATTTTTTGACCGGCCACAAAACAAATTTTGGCCGGTTATGTTCGGAGTAAAATACAAAATCAAATTATCTACCTACTAAATGTTAAAAAAATGTATTAAATCACAAGAAATATAAAAAACCAATATTTTCAGGAAATTGTGTTTATAATCGATCAAAAAAATATTTCTGGATAAAAATAATTTAAGTTATGATTGTGTAATCGCTTCGATGAAAGTATTTATAAACAAAATAATAAACAAAATTTATAAAAAGATCACAAGAGGTGAGTAGAGTGGAGAAACATTTTAATAATATTATTAAGAAAACATTAATGAAGATCAAGTTCAGAATATGGAATATTTAATGCACAAGAAATTTTTAATCAAAATAGACCAGAAGATTTATTAAGGTATTTAGAATAAAATTTATAATAAAAGAAAATCTCATCTCTTTGGATTCTAAAAGTTAAAAATTGAAATTTAATTAAAATTTATAGTAGAAACTTCTGATCAATTAAAATATGATTTAATTCCGTATTCTCATAAATAAAAAAAAAGAAAAATCAAAATAAATATTTTGATAGATTATTTTCGTTTGTTAATATTTTTTTTTAAATTCATACAAATGACGTGGCATTTTTTTTTGATTACTTGTTGCTTTTCATTATTATTGTGAAACCAAAAATAAAAATTTAAACAAAAATACCGAAAAAATTTTGAAAAATGAAAATGAAATTTTTAAAATTAATCATTTAATCATTAACTTACTCATTTTGTATTTTTCGCCTAAATGCCGCAAAAACTCCATTTTTCTCCACATCATTTGCTTGCTTTACACGTCCATGAGATGAAACTAAATGCCCCGTTGACATTCCCAGATCTAATTGTAAGTCCATAAGTAGAAAAAGTGTCATCAGCACTAATGAAACGCCTAGACCAACGGCTAAACGTTCCTTGAGTTTCATTGACCGTAGCCAAGCCATTGTACCAAAGGAACTATCACGATTTAATATTTCTAATTTACATTTAAAAAACTTAACAAAATCACTAATCAATAGGTAACCGTACGGTTTACAGTAGCTGCTGGTGTTGCTAGGTGGTACACGATTCGTATCTTTCAAACGCGAATAAAATGTTACTGAACAAATTCTATATACTAACGACTGTACGAGAAGTCTTATATTGGAAGATAATTGATTATACTTTGGCACTATATTTACATCACTTATACTTTGGTTGTGCTTAAAATGGTCGATGGCGTCTTGACGGCTATTAATTGTCCCGTCATCGACACGTTTTGTTTGGTTTCTTTGGCGACAACTTAATTCGGATGAAGCTTTATTTGCTTCAGAACACGTACGCAATCGTTGAATGCACTTGCTGGTATCGTATTTGATTACCAATAACAGCTGAGTTGTGTCGGCAGATGTAACTGAGGAACGTAATGTATTTAAATCCTCATTATAACACGACACTAAACCAACTACTACTGTACAATAATTACTATTATATGAGTTATTGCCGCGTGTCCTATATTTATTATTACGCGACTTTTTGACAATGTCAGCAATAAAATATCGTTCAATTGGATTGCAAAAACACTTTGTAGTATTTAAAATATTCTGATAATTTATACAGCTGTATTTGATGTATGACGATTTGATTACAAAATTTCCACTATTTGGTATTGACGGATTCGATGTATTTGGAAAATGTTTTTGTAAGGTTATTGTAATAGCCTCTGTATTGATGAGCTTTTGATGGGCTGACGGTCGTTTGCTCCACTTGGTGAACCTTTAAAAGAAAGAAAAATGTTATTTTTTTCTCTCAAAATTGATTTGAATGATTTATTTTATTGAATTGATATTTGCCAGCAATATCAATTTATATCGGTTGTGTACTTATACTGGTGTAGATAATACATATATACTTAATATTAATTCAATATCGATTTATAAATAGAGTCTTTAGTATTTTTTTTTAACATAACAACACTATTTCGGTAATACTGTAACGTATACAATAATATCTGTGTTGTTTTTCGAATTGCTTAGTACCTACGATAGAAAAATTCATTAAATATTGAAAATTTAAATTTTTCTAACAAATAAATGTGTAGTCTATCAACAGACTATTTCAATTACACAAAATCATGTCAAATCATTAGGCATTATTTTACCTTTCTATTATAATTTTGGCAACTACAAATATAAGCTATAGGTATTCGGTGCTTTTGTTTCAAAATGAATAATTCAATACTTCTATAGTATGTATATTGATTCAAAATTATGTCAATTTAGAAAATTGGGCCACAAAGTCAATCCTTATAAATTGAATTGAAAACAATAGCCTTTGCTTGTGAATTTACTACCCGAGCGGTACTTATTAACGTCAAACAAAATTTTACATATATTAGCATTGAAGATTGGCCTATATATATATATATATATATATATATATATATTTCATCATCATTCACTAAATAGAGTAGCTTTTCAATTACCCCATAGGAATTTGAAATGCTAATGCTAGTAGACTATAAGGAATTAAATTATGTTATGATGGATTTTGTGATAATTTGAATAAGTGTATATCAGATTAGTCATGTAGTAAAATAGATTTTATATTAAATTTATTTTATCGAAATTAATTTATGCTAAGAACCTAGTTAAATGCAGATATTATGAAAGTAATTCCATGCATATATTAAAACCGATTAGCAGCCATTAGCTGGTTAAGCTAAACAAAGTTAATAATAATGTACGTTACATACATACACAACGCATATATGGTAAACGCTTTTTGTATAATTTGTTTATGGTTGGTACTTTTAATTATATGTGTGTTTGTATAGTGTTAAGTACTCATCGTCATCATACACATATAAGTACTATACGTATACATATATCGCAATTACAGTGATAATAAGTTAGATTACATAATTCCGTGAACTATATAAGGCTTAACTTAATTTACATGGTGTTGTTGAATTAGATTACACGCATAAAATATATATATGTATGTGTATATAAAATAAATTATAAAAAAGCTTGCACATCAATTAAAAAAAAATTAAATAAGATAAGATATGTGCTGATTTTGATTGTAATCCTAAAAATAAATTAATTTGTTAAGTAAAGTAAAATACGAAAAATATTCACATCACTACTGCCATATATTTAAAATATATATTTTTCAAAAAATTATGAAGATAAATTCGAACTTTTTTCAAGAGATTAATCTAGTATCGAATCATATTTCAACGAAAGAATTATTCATGGAAAAAATGTTTAAAGAACTGTATTTGAAAAAAAAAAAATCGGACAAGATTTGTGGGAACAAGACCTTCTTAAATACGTGTAGTCAGATATCTGATATATTATATGTATGACCATTTATGTATACTTAGTCACAATAAAATAGAATAAAAATTTGATTAAGAATTGAACTTAGTTTATTAGTTAATGGAAAGCCTACAAGTGAAAAAGTACATGTTCTGTAATTATGTATTGGATTCATCAACAAATATCGATTTTTTACTGGCAACCAGCACATACTTAAATACTTAGACACATCCATCCATACTTTAAAACGATATTAAACCAACAATGCACCAACAAACAAAAATACTGAATCAAATTTTAAAACACCATGAAAACTTTAAAATATATGATTATTTTAAACAGCAAAAAAATATTTACAAAAATTCCTATTTTATACAATATACAATTAATTCAATGGAATGAAAAAGAAAATGTTTTTTTTTGTTAGTTTTACTTAATTTCCCACAAACCAAAATTGTTGTCGTAATTAATTTAATTTTTACTAACTAAAAACAAATAAAAAACATTTTTTTTTCTTTTTTCTGACACTAATCACATAATATACACCAACAAAAAAATGTACTTTTCATTGTCAGATTGCACAACAACACAACAGTGGATAACCAGAAGAAACCAGAATATATAAAAAATCTCAACTTGCCATTGTTGATGAAAGAAAAACTATTTGAAATTTAAACTAAAACTTTTTTAATGAATAAAACATTGTGTAGATTTTTGAAACATTGTTTTTTAAAATAAAAATATTTTTGTCAGGATTGTCACATAAAAATTTAGTATTTTTTTTTTCTTTTTGGTTATAGTATCTGCCATTTATTTAAATTATTTCAATTTCAATTTGTTTGAATATATAGCTCCTACACGCATAGTTTTATATTAATGTATGTATGTCAGCAAATATGAAATACTGACCTGGTTGACATCAAAATATACTTGATTAGAAGTGTTTTATCTTCTACACATTTAAGTATATAAGAATCTTTTATAAGTCTATAAGTCTTCTTCTTTTTTTTTTACAAAATAAAATGATAATCTTTAATATAAGTATGTATGTATATGCAACTTAAATGTACTTTGTAGTGTGTACTATTACTTATAAAGTGCCACTATGACAATCTCAAGCTCAAACTTTTTCAATTAACCTTAAATTGCTAATTTGAACAAAACAGAATAAGAAAAGTAAAGTTTGGCAAGTTACTTTGTTCACTTTGGTTAGATATACATTTTAATAATTTTCTTTAAGTTTTATCTTCACAATAATTGAATATTCAAAAAATTGTAAAAAAAATTTAAAAAAAGATGGCAACACTGTTCAATTTATATGTCAATAAATTTCCATCCACAACAAAACTAATCGTATCCGGTTAGCCTAACAATTTAACCTGTAAAATTACAATAATAAATAGAGAAGGTACATAGAGTTCATGGAGTTAGCTATTAAATAAGGATTTTACCACAATTACTTTGATATTCATTCAAGCTGGTGCCGCAAATTTTACAGATAAATTATCCAGTTGGATGCAGACAGTGGCTGTTCAGTTTTGAGGTGATTATGCCAATAAATTTGAAGAGTATTGTCAAACAAACAACAATATGTGAAAAATGTCAAAAATTTATTATTTTAGATCCCATCTTGAATTACGACAGCATTGTCAAATGACAATAAACTGAATATTTAATAATGAATTAAAATAAAAACCACATTTGATTTAAATTTTTTGTTTTTTTTTTTTAAATATCAATTACAATTGCTTGATATATACAAATTCGTTTTGTCGGCGTTGACTTTAAATTTCACCACAAATACGTTAAATAATTAGGGTTGTACAAACGTTCTCTAAATCCCCTTCAAATAACAAACTGCAATCCAAATTACAGGACATTCTAAAAAGCCAAAAAATCATTGAAATGCAACTGCAAATTCATCAAAATGACAAACACATATGCATGTAGTAGGGTAGAGGTATTCAATAAATCTATATATAGCCAGGGCCTATTTAATTTTGAATGTAGAATAATAGCCTGTTGTTCATTATAATGTCCACTATACGATAATTATTCTAAATAGACAAAATTAATTTCGATGGAAAATAAATTATACCAACTATATTCCGCCGGTTAAATAACATTATTTCTACAAATTAGTATGATAATAGATAGTTAATATAATTTTAATAGTTCTAAAAATAATCACAAAATAATAAGATTTAAAATTACAGTAATAGATTGTCGATGGGGGTTTTTTTTTTGTATAGCAATAAAATATGTTAATTAAAATAGAAAATGGAAAATAAAAATAAAAATGTCATTCTATACCTTTCACAATATTTTCCGCACGTAGTCCCTTTCCTTTGTATTTTTCGAACTGAATTTTTCCTTGAGTAATTTTTCTTTTGGACGATAGCTTTATATCGACTTTTATGTCTTTGGTTCGTGACTGCACCACCAGTATCTTTGTCTCCGGATGTTTTTCTATTAGGAATGCATCCGGGGTTTTTCGTTGTTTGGGATGTCGTACCAACCAATATAGAGGCATTGCAGTTGTTATCTGCTATTTGAACAATATCCTTTTTAGTGTTTTCAACCTCTACACCATTTCTTTGTGTTTGTTGAAACTAAACACAAATTTAAAAAAGAAAAGGAAAGAAAAATCACTTTGTTTTTTTCGCTTAACTACAATTAGTGTGAACATAATTAACGTAAAATTATACACAAACACACATAATACCAAAGCGCAACAATTTACCTGTTTTTTGCTATAAATTTTTGGGGCAATTTTGCATGCATTGTTATGAGGGTTGAATATTTATATTCAATTTATTATAAATAAAATGCAAATGACAAACTGGAAAATTTTTTTCTCTCACTGATCGTAAATTTGTTATGAATTAGTCTCGTATGATTTCGTGTATTTATAAAATGCAATGATGAAGTCATTCATAATGACTTATGTTTTAAAATGTATCGTTATAACTGTATATATATACATATATATATTTATATACATATATAGTATATAGTGGAAAATCACACCTATTAAAATTCAAAAATGTATCACTCAAAAAAAATAACCACGCAAATGTTTTACGACAGAATGTAAAACAATGAATCCTTTTAAGGGAGTCTGAATTGAACAAGTTAAAAACACCACTTCAAACCGCACAAAATTCGTTTTATGTTTCATACATCTTGGCCAAGTAGAGAAACTTCTGTCGCCATAACCATATCTGAAACAAACAAACAAAAAAGGAAAAATTAAAAGGAAATACATAAATCTTAAACGGCATTAAACAGTTTAATTAGCTACAATTCTATATACATAAGGGTTGTTTGTAAAATAATCGTAGACCCTAAACGTTAAACAGGATAACTGCTAATGGGTTTTTTGTTCAGACACAGAGAATGAAAATGATTTTCTTATTTTGTTTTGTTTTTTTAATTTATATTTTCCAAAAATAAAAAAACTTTAAAAATAAACTACATAATAAATATGTAGGGGTCCACACTTTACCATTTATCTATCGAACATCTATTTTTCCTGTTTGGGCGACTAGACTATAGATCGGTAGAAAATCAGGGAATTCGAACTTAGGCTCAACAATACCCGTAAATTAAGGAATGTACAAATCGAACGATATATAGATAAAGAAAATTTAATGAAATTTTTTGATCGGAATTTAAGACGCTTCAAGAGTTCTATAGTAAATGTATGGGCATGCATGTGAAATTCTATATAAATCACTTCAAATCTTCACGAATTGCAAATTACCATTAAAATTAAGTATATTTAAGCGAAACAATATTTTTTTTTTATTAAAATAATTTAAGATCTATCTTTTTGTTTTTCTCAACCATCACGCACTTAACTGAGGTTCAATATTTATTTACCTTACCAAATCGCACAAGTGTTTCTTAAGAATAAGTCAAATAAAGCCACCAAATGTTTTAAGTTTTTTATAGCATACATAAATATAAAATGATACCATAGGTATAAGTAGTAAATGAGTGGAAATATGTTCATACGTATTACATCAAAGATAGTTGCGATAATTTAATATGTGTCGTATAGAAATTACTTAATACTTTTCTTAGAAAATATTTACAAACAATATTTAAAAGAAAAAACCGTTCATTATAAAAGCTAAAAGTCTTTTCATTAAATTGACAATTTCTAAAACATAGCTTATAAGAACAGAACATAATATTGACATTACAATATCGAATTTCATCATCGTAATTTAGTTCAACTTTTTAGTATCATGAATATTCATAGAAGCGCGTTCTTAATTTTTAATGCGATTATGCTTGTACTACAACAGAGCGCCAAATATGTATGTATGTATGTATATAGTACGTATATAGGTATTAAATACATAGGTATGTACAAAAACTTATATTTTAGCGTTATTTAATATTTTGCTGGTGTTTGATGTTGTTTAAACAGACTATAGTTAAAAACTTTCAAACAAAATTACAAGATAAACATCAAAAATGGTTTTATCACAAATACGACTGTAAAGTGTAGATGTATAAAAATTTTAAAGGTGTAGGTGGTAAAGTTGACTTTTGCATGAAATAACTTTTGATTCAATGAAAAAATTAAAAATATCCAAGAAAACAAAAACTTTTGTAGGTTTTTAATTGAACCTTAATTAATATTTTTAATTAAAACACTAAAAAAAGTGTCGTCAAATTAAATAAAAATGTATGTATGTAAAAAACAAACAAGATAAGTTTTAAAAACCATAAAAAAGCACTTGCAAAGGATCGTAGTCTAAATTTTAAACACACAGTTTTCAATTACAATCATGATCACCATCCACATTCACGATCAATTTTTAACGCTAGATTTTAATCGTCGATAATTTATTGATTAAAGTTTGTTTCGATCTCTCGATGCATTCGATGAGCGTTAACAATCATTTGAACCGTTTTTGATTAATTGGTCTGTATTTGTGCAAATAAACATTAAATGCTGCATGTAATGTTTAAAAATAATAAATCTGAAAATATTTAAATATAGAAAATTTGAAGGACCGACCGACTTTAAAATTAGTTTTTAAGAAATATAAATACCGTTTGTGGGACAAATTTCAGTTTAAGTTTGAAAATATGTATTTAAAATTGTTGAATCGAATGTTTAAATATTCTGTTTATAGAACATCATGAATTTCTATTCAAAGAGTTATTTAACATATTTAAAATTGTATTTTTATTTTTCTGATAAGTAATTCTTCTAAAATCAAACTATGTACATATAAATAAAAACTATTGAACTGAGCTGAATGCTTTGGAATTTATTCGAATAGTTTTTTTCTTTAAATAGAATTTTCCAGCCGTATACGAGTTTACAAGTAAAATATGTCTCTTTTATAGAAATTCCTGTATTCTGCTTAATATCATTCAAAATCATTGCATTCCAATACGCACCTTAAAAAAATATTCAAGAAAATAAATTTTCTATTCAAAGAAAATTCATTCAATTATTATTTATGGAATGTTTTAAAATTTATATAAATAAGTATCCATTCACATGCAGGTACATTTTCTGTGTACTTCTATACATATAGAAAGAGAGATAAAAAATTTTTTTGGGTGGGTTTTTTTGGGGTTTTTTTTTGAGTGGGGCAAATGATTAAATTGATATTTAGAAAATTGATTTATATATTCCTTTGTTATACATTTTGTTTATTTGGGGCATTTTCTTTGAAAAGCCAACCCATTGTGCGTTTGTTTGAGGAAAACAACAATAAAATGCCCAACAACCGAATATATACCGAAGTTTTATTTTATTGAAGGGAAAATAATATAATTTAGCATTGGCTTTAATTACATTTTGGAGTTTCGAGGAAAGATTTAATTAATTTATGTTTATCTATATAACAAGCCAAGAGCAATAGATCTAAAATATATATAGTCAATTGCCCAATGAGTGATACATTGCTAGCTATAATACTGGTTAAATCACAGTCAAATATATATGTATATATAATTATTTTGGGTATATTTATACATTTACTTATATACTCTTTGTTTTTGTATTATAAATGTAGACAAAGGATCTCCAAATTGCTTATCGAGTTTTACAAGAAACGGAAATTAATTTTCATTTCGGTTACTTATTTAAAATACTCTGAGCTCGTTAAAATGGTGGTTCATTGTAAATTTGAAAATGGATAGGTCAAACACTTGGCCCTAAGTTTAAAACTGAGTATTTGACAGAATCGTCATCATTGAAAATAACAAATTGATTGAATTTATTTAATTGGTTTTATTTCAGAAAGGGGTGTTAAGTAGACCTATATATATATATATATATATATATATAGAGAGAGAGAGAGAGGTACTCCATAACCTGAGTAGGTACATATAAAAGGCACCGATCACTTTTTTATATTTTGTTTTAATAGGTTAATTATATTTATACACACAATTAATATTATTGAAAAACATTTTTTATAGAATAATCATTTCTGAGTGTAATTTAACAAATATTTGATTATCAATTTTCGAATATTTATTACCGAAAATACACCTACATTTATGTACAATTGTACAATGTACATGTACCATTAGTTATTGATATTTTCATATGTAATTTATAATAAATTTGATTATTTTCTGATAAAATTAATTTTATTATTTTTTGATTAATTTATTTAAAAAAAATAGTGAACTGCCTAAACAATAAATTGGATGAATATATTTTCACACCAAATATGTACCTAATTATAATTAAATATGAATTTATTTATTACTACAAAATACTAAAGGTTATTTGATAAACATTTTTGTGGTTTTTTTTTTATTTGAACCCTATTATCATGATTAAATGGAGTGTAGACTGTACGCACAGTGTATGTGCTATAAAATTTCTTTCAATAAACCTCTCCTACTATTATTACTGAACTCATTTTCGGTCTAAGAACGTATATACTCACATACAATTTATTATCTTAAAATCTTAATTTTAGATAAAAAAATTGATTAAAATTATCATGATGCCCTTTTTGTCATACCTCTAGGCTAGACAATATGTTCTAAATAAGATTAGGTGATTTAATTTCGCAGCAAATTATTAGACAATTATTATGATTATGCCCTTTACTATTTGGTGAAATTTGAACTAATCGTTGTATTTCAATCAAAATATTAAAAATATTGTAGCGTTTTTCCGAAATTTTTTTTTACAATTAGTCGAGAGAAAATTATTATAAGAAAAATGATACCCAAAAAAAACTGCTATTATTAAATACAAAATTAACAAAAAAAGGAGGATATTTTCATTTTTAGCGACTAATATGATATAAAGAATACAAAATCAAATTAAAATTATTAGCCATACATACACTAATAAATTATTAAAAAAAAAAAAAATTTAATTTTCAAAATAATTACTTACATTCTACTACACAAACAAATTTGCTCATTAAAATTTCTTTTTTCACACCAATTACAAAATTTTCCTAAATAATAATTTTCCTTTAAGGCATCACGTAATTGTAAACAGATTTTCCTTTATTATTAATTTATATTCCAATTATTCAAATCAATTTACATGACATCTTTAACGTTTCAATAATTTCATCATTCTTACACCATAGAATATAAGCTATATAGAGAGAAGGTGATACAAATGAGGGATATTATAGTTGTATATACCTAACGTTCAGCTAACTGTGTATTATATACGAATGCTAAATACGCCAAAATGATTTACAGTAGGTTGAGCAAACAAGTAAGCGTTAAATAGCTGAATGCTTTATTCGACGCTTTAATGAGAGCTTGTTTATCAAAAGATCATAGAACAATTGTTATGGTTTGTTAATGTTTTGAAATCTATACGTGCATAGAATCATAAATAAATGCTTGTGTACAATATTATACATAGGCACCTACATACTTAATTGACAACTATTGAGTTTTTAAATAAATTACAATTAAAATTTTATATCCACAATGATTTTTTATCGGAATAATGAGGTCACAAACATCAAATTTTTATCACAATTTTGGAATTAAATAACAAAAAACCTTAACACAGATTTAGCAAATTCTCTAATAATTACTATCATGTATGAAAGCAGTCTTGTGTCCAAATTCAACCACCAAATATCACAATAATTTTCTTTATTCTAGTAAATTTACGTACAAGATTATTGCTACATAAGAAACGTTCATTTAAGGTGCCGCCTAAGTAAATATATAAAGTATATCCTAAAAATGTTGGGGACCACGTCCTATGACTTTAGACTTTAGAGCTTAATTAGTGTCCAATTATGTATGAAAATAATTATTATGAATTCGAAGATAGCATTTTTTATTATTTTGATCGCGCACACACACACATTGCTCTACCTACTATACATAATTCTTAATAACTTCATTCTTATATAATTAGAAAGAATTTATATGTATATATACTATATATATTTTTAATACTTTCAAAGAGAAACCGACAAATAAAAATGTTAATCAATTTGCCTAAAAATTAGTTTCTTTTTATTCGCCAACTATAATCCACACTGGGTTTCATGAATGTTGAAATTGTTGAAATTAATTTTCATTAAACTTCATATTACAAAATTAACTTTTCTTTTTTTTTCACATGCCTTTTTAAACGATAACTGGTATAGATAACGCCGTAACATTTTATTCGCACAAAAGTCCTATGGGCATTTAACGTCGGTCATTACCAAGATTCTGCTACCAGATGTGGATTAAAGACCGGATAAAATCTTTTTTAATTTCAACTTTTATCAAATCATTACTTTTTATTCGATGCCGTTTTCAGCTTTGCGCTAGGTTTTTGTAATGGTTTCCAAAGGAAATAAGAACAGTAAAACGGGATCTTTCTATTAAGAATGAAAGCCTTTTTAGAAGTTTTGGTTATATTAATAAATTTGTTGAAATACTTTGTTTTATATTCGACAATTTTATATTTATACTGATGATGTAAAATTGTTTTATTTGGTTTTGGGTCGAAATTTCCAAATTATTAATGTTATTATTAATTTTTTTTTAAATTTAAGTTTAAATTTAAAAATCTAATCTGACCTCAAAAAATGTCTCAACAAAAGTTTTGACCTGCATACATAACTATATGGATTAGTTATAGTGTAGTGAAATTAACTTTATTTTGCAGATGATATTAAAAAGCCAGAGCCCTTTTCGAAAAAAAGATTTCCACAATTATAGATCAGATCAGTGTAATTAATTACAAAAAATTAAATTTTAAAATCGTCTTTATGTTCACACAATAATTATAATTTGTTGATATGCAATAAAATTTTGATTTAGTTTGTAATCGAGAAGCATTTGATAAACAATTAATTAATTTTTTTTATCATACTACCTACTACCTACATACATGCTACTGAAGTACCTACTTGCTGAAACTAATTATACATATGAACATATGTGATAATAAAGAATTTTTAATTGTTTTTATTTAATTGGACCTGAATGTGAATAATTAATTGTCTATTTAATGGAGTGTCTGAGGTTTAACTACTTAAAGAACCTATTTAGGCAACTTACATAGGGAAATTAAAATTTTGTATATGGAGTAAGTTTTAGTAAAATATTGGCATTGAAAAGGAAATTGAACACTGTATATCTGTCGGAGCAAAATCTTAAAGAAAATGCTGTTCAATTGATCTTACATGTTTCAACAAGATAACGATGGCTAGAAATATTCTAGATTAGGTATTTGCATACAACAAAAATGGTATTATAAATTTAAGAAAATTTAATATGTTTTTGTTTCTCTTTTACATGAAATATACAAAATAAAAAAAAAATAATTTTTGTATCCTATTTTAATAGGCCTATGTAAAATTCTATAGTGTACAAGCAATTTTGGGAGCAACTGTATTTACACGTTTAAAATTTCTTTTATTTTGCCGATATTTCAAAATTTACATAAAATAAATATTTGCAAAATTTCGTTCATTATTTTTTTTTTTATTCTATTTTTATCATTTTAATGAACAAGTTTAAGTCGTTTAATGTAATATTTAGGTAAGTATATGCAAATATAACGAATTTTAAAATAGAAAAATATGAATTTCAATTTTAGTATAAGTAATATGGGCCTCTACACCGATTACAATTTATTGAAGATCAAATTAATTTTGTATATAAAATGATTTTATACCCATTTCTATGCAATTGAATTTTTTTTTATTAAAATGATGACTCAATTTCATTGTACCATATTAGACATGGTTTTATTGTAAAAAATCAAAACAACTTCATCAATTATATTAAAAGAATTATAACATTGCATGTATATGTATCAGTAAATACAAATTTATTTAACGAATTAAATATTTAATTTATTAATAAGAAATTATTTACTAATAAGAAATTAGTATCTACAAATTAAATAGAAAAAAACAACCCTCTCATATACTTAGTATAGTCATAACCCCATAACTAAAGTTATATCTAACTGTTTCATTTGACACTATTAGATGTATGGAGTTAGAGGCATACATAAACTCTATACTTTTACATTCTCTGTGTGTAACTTTATAATGAAAAATATCTAATTCTAATTATTCTGTCTGATGATGTTAAATTAATTAAACTGACTAATTTAAGAAAAGATTAGTATATGTACCTATTAACCTATATAGTAAAAAATGTATCAATAAGAAGAATGAAGTGGGTACATTAAACAAATTTTACTAAAACATAGATACAAAGTTGATAAGAAGAGACAAGGCCATAAACTGTCAATTCTAATTCTAATAAATGATAATTATATATAATAATATTATCAAAAATTAAATATTATGTATATGTATGTATGTAGTAGATGTCTATATAAAGAAATGTAAGATAGCAAGTCAAGTCTAAAGTGAATAAAATATAATTTTCTAATTCCATCAATAAAATGATATGAAAGATATTTCTATATATTCTTAGAATACTACTACTTACTTGAATAAGTACATTATAAGTATCATACCTTTAAACACTTCATTATATTGACATTTTGATGTTAGTATTATTTGCAGTATATCTATGCTTATATGGTTATTCAATATGCAAGACGTACCATCAATCGAAATCTAATTAAAATAATTAATTTAGTCTCAAACATGTTCAATAGTATAATTATATATACATCAGCAAGTAAGTGAATAAGGAATTTAGTTTAATTAGTAATGATGAGTTGATGACTAAAACATTAACCACATTCTGTACTTAGGATAATATGCTTATAGACAATAACAAAATTAGAATTAGGGAGAATTAATATCTGGTGTTTTCAACAGTATATATTGGGGAATGGGCTATTCTAGAGTAAAATATAATCAATTATATACTCAAAATTATTTAACAATTATTACATTAAATTACATACATTCATACATACGGTTGCAAAAGTGTGCGGCATGTTGTGTAATTTTCAGATTTTTTGCTCAAATAATCATTTAAAAAAGTCCCTTTAGAATCAGTAAAACGTTAATTGTCTTATGGAATTTATAAACACTTTAGTGATATTCACTAATGTATTGCACTCACTCTAAATTATATAATTAATTAACGCCAACAACAAAAAAACCATTACAATAATATAAAACACCAACAAAGTTAGCAAAGTTTAGTATGAATAATTATATTGTCACATCCATATTATTAATCTAAAAATATTAAATAAATTAATTTTATTACACAACAGAAACACAATACCAAATTGTTATAGAAATTATTTTAAAAATTAATTATCTTGCAAATAACTGCCAATAATACTGCTTTTCAATTTATTATACCTTCACTATAAAATTTACCGAAACATTTCAAGGTGTATACCTAGAGCACACCGCATATAGAACATAATAATTATGAGCCGAAGATATATAAGCAATTTGTTTGTCAAAAAAAAAAAAAAGACTAAACAAGTAAAATTTTATTAGCGACTTATTACATCAATTTTATTAACAACACAACAAGTAATTTAAAGATAAAGTAACATAAAATTACGCATATACAAATACATACTTAATCATTAAGCATATTGTAAATGTGTAGGTATATGTAACATTTTCAAATTAACCAAAATGTATGAATATTGTTATCAGTTTTAAAGATATATATTTTTTTGACAGTTGACTTCATTACGTTTCCACACGTAGTTAACTATACTGAAAGTAAAGTTCAAATAAAAGGCCATTTAAAGTCATCGGCAAGACTAAATATTACCATATTATCTATTATTGCTTTGAAATAAAGTAATAAGAAATATTTTGTAATCAGTGTGTTTGACCTTCGTTATGGAGTTTTTTTTTTATCTATTATATGTGTATGGGGTGGCAATTCTGTTTGTTTGTAAAGCATGTTGGTAGTTCTAGAAATTATACATTGTAGATTATATAAGTAGTCATTGTTTAAAAGAAAATAATGATTTTGGAGAAATGATTTTTTGATAAATATTTATGTAAGTAAAAACATTTTGAACAAAAATTATGAAAACCAAAAACACAAAAAATCAACTGAACCTACTGATTAAAAAAACCTATACCTCAATTAAATAAATACAACCATGATTATCATAATGTTTATTCGCCTCCTCAGTTATGAGTAATAATATTTTTACAAAAAATGAATCACCAATAATTATTATTAATCATAATAAAAAATGAACGATCACATTTTTGCCTATCATTAATTTATTTATAATAATGTAATGTAAAGTAAACAGTGGAATATTTTTCTGTATATGTAGGTGTTTGTGTTATTAAATAACAATAAAAATAAAATTCACATGTGAAAAATTGACATTACTACGAATACAATTTTTGATGAGAAAACATTATTTTGGGGACACACATTAAATGTCATTCGTTTGTGAGACGGTATTTCGAACGTTGACTTCAAATAGATACTATTAAGTGGGCATATATTTAACTAACCAAAGTTATTTGTTTTGTTATTTACTTACACATATTATAAAAATGTCTGTTTACACACGTAATTTGGCTGTCGACATTTTTTTTTTCTCTAACGAAATATTGTAATTACCACGCATATAGTGACAATAACATTATTGCTTCATACAATTAAATTAAGAACAGAATGTTAGCATTTAATAAAATTTATATTGCCTTTTAATGTTCTCTGTAACTACTATTTATGTATGCATGTAGGACATTTATATGTCAGGTTCTATAAGTTTGACCAAAATTTGCTACCCTATTGAAATAGTTATCAGTAATGTATTCTATAAATACATAAAATCTCATTAATCCCAACCACTAAATTATCAAGGGAAATTATTAATCACAATTTCCCTATATTCCTGCATTGTTGATGAATTTTATGTTAACAAATGCACAGACCTTAGAATTTATAGAAAATTATATATACGAAATTGTTGTAGGGGAAAAGGTTAAAATTGTCCCGAAAATATGTCTGGCATTTTTTTTTTTAAATCCCACAGATTACGTTTGTATAATTACAGTTAACAAATGAATTAATGGATAATTATTTCTCGTTTGCATTAACTCTCGGTGTAATTAGTTGATTTAGCAGAGAAAACGTAAATTTTACGACTTTTTATTAAATTTGTATTTAAAATTTATTGATTATAAGAATTTCAATAAATTTATTAAATTAAAAAAAATACGAAAAAAAAATTTTTGTTTAATTATTCATTTGTGCTTTTTTAAAAAAATTAAATGTTGACAGAAATTCTATCCAGTGTAGAAAAAAGTTAAAATCTTGTATTACTAATAAGTAATAACAACAAATTTGTAACAAAAAAAAAAAAAATTCCCGTTAATGTATAATGTCTAATGTACCTACAACAAATTTATTTAAGTTAAGCTAATTTTTTTTTAATATGTAATTGTCATTTTTTTGAGTTCTAACTAGTTAATTTAACAAATTTTATTGACTATAACTCGTCTTTCAATGACAATAAATAAAATTCAGGGTAAATTCAGCCAACCTTTTGTTAACCTCTAACTAATTTTTTTAAAAAATTAACTCATCCATGCGTGTGATCCATTACAATGAATGATATTTAGAAATTTGTGGGTTCTAAACACACACAGAACTTTAACAATTTATACTTAAAATAAGACGTTTCGCCGCTGATTACAATCTTCCTATCTACATCTACATAGTACCTACATATAAGTGGCGCAATTTTTTTTTTTTTGCTTGCGATAGTAGATAATCTCTATTGGAATTTTTGTAAATAATTATCTTTGCTTGCGTGTTCATATTTTGTGATTTGTAAGAAGTATCTAATTTGGATTAAATTAATTTCCCATTATAATTAAAAAGGTGAAAATATTTATTATGTTAATGTTCACATTAGGTTATGTACGGTTCATATACGTATGTACACATATTTACATATGTAAACAAAATTATTTTATGTTGCGTGCTCTTTTCAGCTGTTAGTACCTACTTATTTTTGGTGCAAAATTGACTTCCGGTGGAAGCTGCACATGCAAACATTATGCTTATGTGTAAATAAAGACATTTTCGCTTTTATTATTAGTTAATCTTTTCAAAGAATTCGAATGCATTTGAATAGAAAAGGGGCACCATTTTACATATTTCTTTATAAAGCCACCTTTTCGGTTTTCTCGCGCTTGGTGCATTTTTTTTTTATAGGCGACATTTTGTCTGTCTTTTTATGATATGTAATTCTATTTTATGTGTACTATATTTGCTTTGTTTTTCGAACATAAGTATAATCATAAAAGATTGTGATATTCTTATGTGTTCAACAGGTTTTTGCGTCAGTGTTTTATGACGAAAACAAAAGAAAACAGAATTGTTGAAAATTCTTACTTTTTGGCGAAAGTCAACTACAATGGGACCATTTATAGTATTAGGGCTATGGGGTATTAGTTGAAAAAAGCATAAAAAATAGCTTATACAATTCGTTATATTACACTTTAACCAAGTATTAACAAAGGACCTTATTGATTTCTGGACGAATGACCGACACTGAGCTTTCATCTATTCAATTCTACTGATTTATTTCAGAAATGTTAAATTATGTTTAATTTTTGTCTAGAAAACTATTCCACTGCACTATCACACTATAAATATATCTACTTATTCATTAGACCTAAAGGCTATTGATCTCTTTGATTGATCTATAAAGCTCCTTATTGAGACGCCCATCCATGGAAATTAGTTTATGCAGAAATAAAGCTTTATATGCGTATAGTAAAAATGTCTACTTATGTATTGTTCTCCATATTTGAATTTTATGAAAATGTTGTTTTCTATGTTTTTTAATGAATACATAATTTTTTTTTTTAACAAATGGACACACATTTTTCGAATTTTCATAGTACCTACTACATATAATTAAAATTACCAATCTGTCATTTCCAAATATCCTTTCTAAACGGAAAAAAAGGAAAAAAAAGGCCAAATATTATTCATCTTTCGTAACAATAGACAGGTAGGTATTTCTCTGCAGGCTAAATATCCATTTTTGTTATTTTATTAAATTTTTTTAATTTTTATTCTTATAATTGGATAGCGAAAAAATACATTTCCATCGATTTAAATGTAATTTAAAAATCTCTGTAGCCTTCTTAAAATTGGAAAAACAAAGAAAACTATAGAAATAATAGTGAAAACTTTTACGATAATTTGTTTGTTCATCTTATATTATATACTTACATATTATTCATAATATTTGAATAAAAATTGTTTGTTTGCCATTATGTAATTTAAAGACCATGAAAATTATTTTATTTGTTTGCTATTTATGTGTAACCCAAAATTGGTTGTAATTCTACTTAATACAATAATCGTTCACGTGTAATATCTCTATTCTCTATACAATATCTTACATATATGTATATTGTATAGAGAATAGAGATATTACACGTGAATATGTAGGTAAATAAATAGTTACTACAGTACTATTACATTTTGAAAGTGAGAACTGATGAGAAGATGGAATAATAATAAATATCTGATACAAATTATTATACAAAAGGTAAATGTATCGCGCCTATTATATGCTTACAAAAATTTAAATTATACTAAACCACAATTGATTATCTCTGACTTAAAGCAAAGCTTAATATTTTCTAAATATTTTACGGTCGATTTCATTTGTTCATCTGTTGAATTGAGCGTAGAAATTGATTATTTATATGATTCAATTAATTATCGTTATTTTCATATAGATATTTGTATATATTTCAAAATTTTATTATATATTTTTGAGATGCGTGGGTTAACCAGGCCATTTTGTGGTAAAGAAAACGTAAATTTTCCTTTCAAGTGCAACATTAAATGTTAAATTGTGGCTTAAGTAAGAGTATTTGTATAAACTTTTCGAATGTATGTGTATTATGGAAATAAATACATTTAAAACGTTAGTCTATCTATTTATTTAGAAGGTTTAGTAGCTAGCAGTAAATGAAGTATTAATTTATTCATCATATAGAATAGATATTAAGTTAGCATCTCTTGCACCAAATACAAATAAAACATTAACTAATCAAAGAAAACTTCTATTATTTAAAACTTCTATTTATTAAAAATAGGGAAATTTTGATAAATTATGCGGGAAATATGATTGCAAAAATGCAGCAGAATATGGTTTGAACAAAAACATCTCTCTGTCGATGCAATATTTTTTGCTTGATCAAAGATTCACTTTTGGCAACATGTGCTACCATTATCAAAGGCTCTACTGCTCCAATATTTATGTCGAAATATTGTACCTACTAAAAATTAAAAATGTATTTATTTATGAATGAATTATGGTTCAATTCATACAAATTCCAATATCCAAAATTAAATTCACTCATCTACTATGGTTTTACTGTACATAGTTTGTTTATTTAAAACGTATGAAAAGTAAATATTTTGTAAATTGAACGCAAATACATTTTATTTGTTTGAGAAAAATCTTGGAATCATTCCACTATCAGTTAAATTTACAAAAAAAGTAATTAAACAAGAATAGGTAGGTATGTTGAAGTGTACATTTGTATAGTATACATTGTTACTAGGTATATTTTAAAAAACAAAAAAATAAAAATATATTTTTATTTCTTTTATTTTCATCTTTATTATTACAAAACTTGCAAACAACAAATTTAAATTATCATTTATGATTTGCAAAATTCTATATACAGAGTACATATGTATGTACATAAATTTGCTTGTTGGTACTACGAGTATCTAATCTATAATAATAATTGTTCTTCTGATTTATATCATTATCTTCTCATATCTACTGCAATATAGTTGGCTCTTATCTTGTCTGAGTGTATTTCCTACAGACAGAAATGTTATATTTTAATGTCAGAGTAGAGAATGGCAAATTATGTACAATAAAATTTTCGTTTCAAACAATAAAGTGTTTTTTAACGAGCAACGAGACAAACATTAGATAGGTAGATACATAAACTTCATGTTAATTCCCATTTGGCACAAATACCATCATAACACATATACATACATGCATATATATCCAAGTGCCTACAGACGTATTACTCTTAAGTATATATAAATATTGTATTTGTATATTCATACAACGATAATGTGCCATCCTCTTATTATCCCGTATCAGGGCATCTGCAAAAAAAGACAGGAAATGAGTCAACAGGTATATATTAAAAACTCAGACAACTTGATATATATTTATGTATGTATGTACAAGAGTACCTACTTAGAAAATAAATTCAACTAATTTTTGCATGCAATCTCATCTTTCAAAATGGATCTGAATAATATTTTTAATACAATACTTCTATTAGTATTAGTGCGATTAATAATTAAATGTAATACCAACAATTTCAATACTAATATTAATTTAGAAAACCCAAGTAAAATACGTTTATAACCATAAAGTGGAATCCGAACTAGTCGAACTAGAAAAAACTTATTTGTAAAGTAATAAAAAAATTAAAATTTAAAACTTCAAATGATCAAATTTAAATTAAAAAAATTCAGTTTATTTTTTAGCAACAAGCAAAATTTTATTTATATTTTTAAAGGTAAAACCTTCTATTTTTACTAGTTAAAGAAAATGTCCTTGTTAAACAAGAATACGGACTGGCAAATGGATTACCATGCAATATGCATACCTGCCTAATCTTAGCACTTTTTAGTGTTTTTTTGCGGCAAAATTACTTATTCCAATCTATTTGGCGCCATTATTTCAATTTGTCAAAATAATACAATATATTTTACTTAAGACATTAATAAAAATAAATTCTTACACTATAATCTCTGCCACTATTTAAGAAACCAACGACTTGTAATGCGTAAACAATAACAATAATACAGGTCAAGAGCTCTAACAGTATCAAATTTTTGCAACCTGTTTGAAATCGCTGTGCTTAACTACCTACGAGCAAAAAAAAAACAAACGAAAAAAACAAACAAAATTAACAGATTTTCCGCGATCGAATAAATTTTCTGTCTTAAATTATTTTAACATGGCAATGTACACAAAAATACTCTTCATCATTTATATAGGAAGGTCTCTGTCTCTATGATATGTGAATCTGTATATATGTATAAATGTATGTATATAGTGGGTGGCTCTCATCGTTAATTTAAAGTGATAATATGCTATATGGACATTCGAGCATCAAGCAAACGTCACACTCATGTGTTGTGTGATATAAATAGACTAGAGTAAACCAAAATAAATTATTATTTTGAATCGCGGTCCATTCCCCCTTATTATAGTTTGTATAATATCGCTATACAAGATACCTACACCATACGCCTCTATATATAATTCTATTTACAAAATTTATAATTTGTTCTTATTATTATTATCTATGAATTTTAATGTTTGTAAATTGAATTTGAAAAATTATTCTAAAATGAAAAAAAAAAAAAAAAAAAATGTAAAAATTAAAATGATCAACAAAACATACCACAGTAAACAGAATGCGGACTTTTCGTTATATATCATTGAATAATTGATCTGATCGGTGACGGTTATTGTTATTGATGCTTTAGAAGTTATGCAAACTCATGTAGAAACAAGATCAACAGCGTTAATTATAAAATCACTATCGCTATACATAACGTTTATATATTTATTTAGTATCTATTTATACTTGTATTATAGTAGACTTTAGTATCTATATATCTAAATATACTAAAACTACTATCACATATCTATATAGTTATACACAACAACCAATTTTCCATAGAACACTTTTCTCTTTAGTCAGTCAGTCGTTTCGTTCTTATAGCTGTACCGCCGCTCTCTACACACAAAATCAATAATCTGAAAAATACTTGGAGAGAAAATGAGAATGAAAATTAATTTTTCTGTTTGTTTTCAATTCGTCCCGTTTCCGTACAAGTCAAGGATAGCTAACTAAATACAATATTGTCGATAACATTTTTTTTTTCTTTATATATTTTTTCTTTATCCTGATTGCGGGAAATCACTGTCACACTATGTCACTTTGTTTATCACACCCTCTTGTTATTTTATATTTATTGACACTGGTTCACCGTGACAGTTCTATTACGCGAAAAGAGTTTTTCATTTCTTTTCATTATGATTTTTTTTTTTTGTAAATTTTGACGGAAATCATGTGTATATAGCAGCTACTTGGTAGCAGTTCCGATACGAACTGAATATTTAGAGAGAAATGTTGGTTTTTTTTTCCTACATAACATTGCGCTCTCACAGTCTGTATAATAGTCCGACCGTATAATAGTTCTCTGTCCCTGATGTTCTTGTACGTATATATATTTTGTATAGCATTTGGCTGCAATGATTTTGACAGTAGGTACAACTATATAATATGCTAACTGTCAGGCAATAGTTGAATTTACAATAATACATACCGTGTACTTATATACATATGTACATATATATTGGTATATCTTTTGTTTTGTATATTAGCAACTATTATATTATACCTTTTTATCTACCAACATACCTACCTACCTACCTACCTACCTACCTACTTACTTACCTACTTGCAATTATTTAGATGTATTCATTTATGTATACATATAATGTACCTAGGTAATAGAGTGGAGCGTGTATTATTATTATTATTATTTATGATAATAGAAATATGTAACACTTTCGACTTCTAACGTAAATGATCCTATTTTAGGCTTTATATTAAATGAAGGTATATGGGAAAGGAATTGAACCTCCATCTCATTAATTTGTAATAATTTTATTTATTTTATTTTTGGTAAAAGATAGGCAGTCTAATTAATTTTATTCTTGGTGAAATTGTGGGTCGCGAAATCATCAATTTAGATTAATTTTTTTTTTTAATTTTTAATGGATACTCCAAGTGTTTGACATGTCCTTGGTAAATCAACCTGAATTTAGTCTATTTTGCATTTTAAAATTGTCTTTTTTAGGATTTCAAAAATATCAAATCAATTAATTTTCCTATTTTTCTTAAAAACCTTCAAACATACTTTGTGTACTAATTGTAATTTTTTCCTCAAGCATAATCTATTAGTCTTTAACGCTCCACCCTAAGTAAGTAACATCTAATTTTGATAATCAAAATACAATGACATAGTATATTTGAAAATATACCCGTTAAACACAAAAATAACTAAGAGAGAGATTTTGCGACAAGCAAAGAGTTTACATCAAGAATTTGATAAACTCTGGTATCTTCTGAAATTGATGTTTGCAAAATAAATAAATTTTTCATTGTTCCATAGAAGTTCAATATGAAAATGATTATGATAATGGGAAGTAATCACATTTTCAGTGGTGGCTTTAGAGGGGGATATTTTCAAAAAAATAAAACTAAGATAATTTTGATGGAAGAAAATAGACAAAAAGGAGATATTTATTCAAAGGTGACACAACTTTAAATTTCCTTATTAGGTATTAAAGATGTGACTTTGAAATTTCGAATTTTTATATTGTAAAGTTACATGAATTTACTAGAAACATGAAAGGGTTAATTAAAAAAAAATCAAAAAATTTTATTCAATCAATTTTTTCAGGGAGACATTCTTTATTGTGTCATTATAAAAAAAAATCATTAATTCTCTAAGGCCGCCACTGGAACTTTTTGTGATATTTGTTTTTGTATCCAATAATAATAAATGCACTTTCATAGTTATTCCGATGTGAACATAACAACAATATTGTTTTAGATATCTACCGTCATGATGAAAATGGATATAGAAGATAATTTGTGTTTCATGTTTGAAAATTCGAATTTCATCTAGGTATTACCTCGTATCTATGTACCCATAGTCATAATTCAATTCATGACGAAAGTTTCTTGTTTACGTTACTTAAATTTAATGCTACGAAAGTAATAATTATTTTCTATTCTCTTTGAGTAGATACCGAAAGATTTAGCTAATTGATAGGTATTTTTGATGATAGAAATAATGCAATAAAATATAAGAAAAGGTCTTTGAACTTCTTTTTTTTCTTTTTTTTCTTTTTTTTTCTTCAAATAAGATAAAAATAAAATTTTTTGTTCAATAACTTTATAATTATGTACACCTACCTAATTATATACTTTTTATAATATCAAGTTATTAGCACACCAAAATCATTAAAATTAAAACTTGCCGAACTTTGTGTCATTAATAGGCATAGAATTATCTGTTTAAATGATATTTATGAAAGAAATGAATAATAATGATAAATTAGTTCAACTATTCACAATAAAATCTGCTGTCACTGATGAATAATAAAAAAAAGAACAAAAATTTTGTGATGAGTGTGATATTATCACAATGTAATAAAATTGAATAAATTAAATCTTCAAATCATGTTACATTAAGTTTATCTAAAGGTATTGTAATATGTGTATGTACTCGTACTATTTATGCATTTATATACATATATATCTGTATAATTTTGAAAAAAATCGATTGAATTTCCGGGAAAAATTTACAATATAATGTTTCCCACAAAAAGCAACATCAGCGTTGAATTTCCTTTAGAATCAAATAATCTTTTAAAATCATTCTAAACGAGACATTATAAGCTCTCTTTCTACATCCACAATCCACATACGTTTCTATATATATATACATATATATATATTGTATTTAGGGCTTGTTGCCATCTATCTTTTTAATGAAAATGTAATCTTTTTTGTACAACCAATCGCAACAACCGAGCAAACAATTCCAATTATACTGATTTTTGTGTGAACTACATATAGAATGATTGTTACATAAAAATAATCCGTTACAGGTCAAAGAGTAAGTTAAAAGTGCTTTACAAAATCAATAACAAAGTACAAAATAATCACTGTTGATATTGATTACATTTAGATATGTACACAAATGTATGTATGTAGTTATGGTTGTTGTTCTGTTCTGTTTTGCTTTTTAACAGTATACCAATGGTGAAACGTTGTTTAATTGAAAATAAAGAAAAATGTTTACATTGAAAACTTGGATAGGTGAGTGAAAATGCAAGAAATTTGAGATTTTATAAAAATATAGAATTTCAAGATTTTCAATTTTCTAATATTATTTGCATATCAATAATTAGATGTTTCCATCAACTAATTAATCTAGTTTATTATGTAGAAATCTTATCGCATTCGACTTAAAATTGCTAGTTTAAAAATCTCAGTGAAATTTGTAATAATTGCAATCCCATCTAATTAAATGCATAGATTAAATTCTTAATATGTACTATACACATAAGTACATATGTATGTATGATAAAACAATGAGTAAATGAAAAAAAAATGTGTGTCACTGTATTACTTTAATATTACTAATTAGATATCTATGTAAATATGTACGTACAAGTACATTGTACACTTCAATCATACATATTGTGACTATAGCTACCTCTTAAAAATTCCCGTTTAGTAGTTAGCCACAAAATTTTGAGTAATCAATTTATTCTTTTAACCATCATGTAGGTACATAATTACGAGCAAATAAAACTGCAATTTAAGCAATTAAACGTATGCAATTAAAACTATGCAGCATATTGTTACGTTACTTCACTCAGTCGCATGTATAATATAATGCATAATATTTACTCTATTCTATAGATACATTTAATGTGTATTAGGCTGGAGCGAAAAACTCTAATTCAAACTACAAACTAAAATGTCTTCCGATTGTTATAAACAATGAAGCCCCAAATGTATTAAAATTAAGGAAATGTAGAATCTGAAAATAATTTTTTTTTTTAATAAAATTGCTCCAGCCTATATTGTACATACACATAACACACATGTAGATATTTTTACGTACATATGAACATAATGTGAACAAATAACATGACAGCAATTTGCTTATTTTCGTTCCTTACAATGAGCGGCTGCAGCCAAGCAAAAAATTACACACTAAAAAACAAATTAAAAATAGTTTAATAATAACTTCATGACATTTTTTTGTTTCATTAGAGTCAACTTCCAGCAATAAAACTGAAAAGCACTGCACAAATTCATCAATTGTGATTTGATGCGTGACATAGCAATAATTAGTAACCTATAATAAATATTGTTAGCAACTAATAAGTAACTCGCAGGGAGGTAATGTATTTAATGTACAGAATATTGAAAACAATTATAAATCGAGTATTACTGGTGGGTACTATAAAGTAAATAACATAATTTAATTTTGATAGAAGGTAATGATTGTTTGTCTATATTTACTTAATCGTGATTACATTATTTTTATTATGTGATGTTATCATAAAAAATTTGTTGTTGTTTAATGAGAGAGAAAATTCTATACGATTTGTGATTAATGACGCATAGATTTTAATAAAAGAACTGTAGAATTGTAAATTATTTTGAAATGATTGTTAGAAGCGATGAATTTAGTTGTATTTCTATATTTATTTTTTAAGAACATTTTCTAACTAAGTAAGTTGACCTAATTTTATAGAGATGTTAGTATAATACTTAAAAAAATTGACAAGAAAACTTAAAATTTTGCAAAAAATTGTTTGGTGTTTTTTATTTGGGCCATCTTACAAGTTACAAATTTAAGATTTGGTACGTATATGGAGTTTTGTACAATTGGGTAGAGGAAAATAAAAATTTATCGATCTTAAAGGGTTAATAACTATTGTTCCTCTTAAGAACGTAGAAGTCTATCAGATAAAATATTAAAAATAACGCCATTGAACTTACTTCCAAATCATTTATTAACGCCATATGCATGGAAATTAATCATTGATTGTTTTCTTTTTTTTTTTGTGTAATTATTCCCATTTCAATGGGAGATATTTTACTTTTCATTGAAATAATAAACAACAAAAGAAATAATTTTCCTAGTCAACAAACATTACAATAGAAATGGGTATAGTACCTACTGTACTTATGCTGTATATACATATGTATATGGCTGAGTTATTTTGTTTTGTTTTATGATAAAAAATTTACTCAGGCTATGGCTATGATTCAACCAACTCAACTATTCAACACACAAAAAAAAAAAATAGAAAAACAAAATAACGAGGTTTTTATAGGTCATAAATAATATGATTCTGGTTTGATTCATCTGAAATAAATTGATATCTTTTGTTTTCATCACACAAAAAAGCAAATAGTTTCGATCCCAATGTTTGGACAAGCTGAATGACATTATGTATTGAAGAACAGACGTAAAATAAATCAAATTTCTGGGATTTGGGTCAGAGAGAAATGGCAGCGCTTTGTCAAGTAATTATTGATGATTCAAGCGCTATTGTTGTTAGTTTTTTTTTTTTAATCGTCATCATATAAAATAATTTGAGTTTGGGGTTATATTCATAGCATAATTAAAAATGCTATATGGGGGCGATATAAATTTGATAAAAAAAAAACCACTCGGCAAATCAAGTATGTACTAGTAAATGATAAAATAAATTGTATGTATTAAACAATAATAATTCATTGTTCTACATAAATATTCAAATTATATAAATTAACTTTTCTTGTAGGTAATTGTCCACTTATTTCATTTTATTATACATACTTCTATACTTTACTTCTATTAATATTAAATATTTCATATTAAAATATTTTTAAGGGGCAGATTTTATGGTTTTTTTTTTTATATAAAATCCAATTGCATTATCAGCAAGAGAGTTTGAATTAAATTGCATGAAGAAAATTTCATATCCTTCAATTTTGCTGAATCTTAATATAAATAAGGATATACCAAGCTCTATAAAAATTTTATTGTTATTTGAAATTACTTTATTCGCCGGTACTATTCCCTGCTACAATTTGCTTCGCCAATTTATTAGTGCAAACGTAATACGAAATTAAAGTCTAATATTAAAATTGTTTAAATTCATTTTTATATAAAAGTAGGTATGAAGAGAGAGAGATTACCATTTCCATTTAATTTTCATCTATTTTCTTTTTTCTATAATCTTATATTAGAGAGGTTTCTTATTGGAGATGGTAATATTGTGTAATATCGTATTTTTTTTATATTTAAATTGAATTAACGATTGATATTTATCTTAATTCGTGTTGATAACTACTCGAATTGATATATAAGATTTATTATTGAGAATATTACTGAAATAAAAGTTAACAGCTTTTTTAAAATTAATATAGAATTTAAGTTAATTTCAATTTCAATTACTTGTGTAATTTTTGTAATTAAGTATTTGAATATTTGTAATAAGGAAAAATGATTTTTGTTTTAGAGTCCATCGCTCGTTAGAAATCACGATAACTTAATGGCAGCTTTAGAAACGCGAAAGTCCTGATATTGAAAATGGGAAAAAAATATGTTTTTCTTCACCTCTTCAATTACCCTACATATAAAAATGCATTTTAATGTATTTGGATTCAATAAAGACCCACTCACTGGTGATTGTTGTCAGCCTTTTTTAGACGAGGTTATAATTGCGTCATATAAAAAGGTGCACATTGTGAAATGAGAAAAAATAATCCAACAAAGTTATATTTAAGTAAAAACGTAGAACTACATATAAGCATTATTAGTAGACTGATTATGAGTCTGATAAATTGTCGATTGTAATCCTAATAAAAGAAACATTCAGTTTCGGATTTTTTTATCAAAATAGATTACAAAAAACATTAAAAAATAATAATTTCGAATAAAATTATTTCTACTTTCAGCTAACACGTAACATCGAATTCAACATAAAAATATGCTTCATCAAAATAATCCTTTATCAAAACATAAAACACATATTTTAATATTACCTTTAAAAAATAACAAAATATTTAATTCTATTTTCCCACAAAACACCCATAAAATCACCATAAAAGCTGCCACAAAATTATTTGATTTACTTATAACAAATTGTGTTTTCATGCAACCATAAGCATTAGTCTCACTTAATAACTGAATTTAATTTTTAATTTAATATTTTTGTTTTTTTGTTTTTATATTTTATCGACACACAACATATATGTATGTATGCAGTATGCACGTACCTAGTAGCAAAATCCAATATGCAAATATTGAACTGTGTCGAGATTTATTTTGTTTAATTTGTAAACATGACTACAATATTGTTCTGTATATGTAGCAAAACGGATTTTTAAGAGCCAACAGCAAATTGATAAGCGGATTATGCAAGCAAATATATTATTGCAGAAGATAAAGTTGCATTTATTTGAATTTTTTGCATTATGGGATTTAAAATGATTTAATTGTGCAATAATTTTGCGTTGCTATTTAGTTAACAATAAATTAAATAATAAATTATATTACCGATCTTCCTACCAATACTACATTTTTATCTTTTTATTTATAGAGAGTTTTTAGAACAGTTTCAAAGTATAATGTAGAAGTGGTTTTTTGTCGTCTATGGTTTTTTTTCACTTGCATATTGGCGTTTACACAATTTCACAATTAGGTCAAATTAAAGTTAGTTCGATCACTACTGCTACAGTGCTACGTAACGGTTGCCAGCTCAATTTATCTTACCTTACCTTAATTCAAGTCAAATACATGTATTTTGCCTATCCCTAGACCTTATCTCACTTTTCTCACGAAATCTAAACCCCTATCAAAATAATTAAATTTATGAGTACAAAAATTTACCCTAGGAGATGAAAAAATTTGCTCCATTTAGTTATACGAAATTTACTGAAAATTTACCGGTCAATCAAATTTGTTCTTGAATTTTTTCTGTAGGTGTAGTGTGTATAACAAAAAAATAAATAATTATGACAGGATCTTTTTTTTGTTATGAGTTACAATTATTTAAAAATTGTGTAATTTTAATACTATCGCATGACAAAATTACAGAAATTCTTTGCATGGACAACATTTATTTTTTTTTTATTGATCACAAAATTATCCACAGACACGGAATTATCCCATAGACGTTCCCATAAATGAACATTAATTATTGTAACTGGCCATGTAAAGAATTACCTATGATGTTGGCTGATGCATAATTCGTACACACATTAATACATAATTTTTTTTTGTCTGGTATCACGTATTTTCGTTAGCAGAATAAGAAGCACATATAATAAAAAGTTATTCCACATAACACTCCCGTGAACAAATAAAGATATATTTATAAAAGAACTTGCTTGTTCACTTGTTATGATAATATATTTACAGGGCAGGGGCACCAAGATAACAATTCTACTATGTACAATGGATTAGAATTAAAAATAAAACCTTAAAAATACTTAGAATTTGGTTTCTTTAGAATTCTACAAATAAATATTCAGATTTTATACGTAAAATATGTTTCCAATGTGCAGCCAACTATATTTGACTTGCTAAAAGCTATCAAACATATGCAATGCATATGTAAATGTAATTTCCACATGAATTGAAAGCTCCATTTTAAATGTACTGACATTTTGTATCAATTGCAAGTGATGAAATAATATTTTCATATGATAAAATTCCCAATAATAACGATACAATTACAATGTTTGTAAGTCACAACAAAAACTTGTGTTATATAAGTACAATAATTACCAAAAGAAAAAGTATTAGCAGAAGACTTTTTCTTTTACAAAGATCTATGAAAATCTCTTACACTAAGTTTAATCTATGGATTAGATTCTTATCCTCTGTCAAACATTAACTATACAGAAATTAAAACTTTATAATTTCTTTAAAAAAAAAATGTTTTATTTATTTTCTGTAATATGGCTCTTTTCTTACGTAATTTAAATAACTCAATTATTTAATTAAAACTTTCATTAGGATAAACTCTTTAGACTTGATTTTACAAAATTTAAATTATTTATAGAGAAAATGGCTCTAATTTGCAAATCTACAGATGCAAATTTAATTTTCCTCTGTATAAGACGTAAAGAATTTTATTCACAATATTATCGGATGCAGGATTTTATTATATATTCATCACACATTTGAATATATCTATATCAATCTACATATGTCAGTCTATATACTTATATATATGTATATATGCGACATCGCATCCATTCTACTTAATTTTACGAAATTCTAGTTGACCTATTTTATGAATTTTATTTGTGTGAGAAAAAATTTTTTTTTTTTTTTTTTGTATAATATTTTTGCACTAAATTATATTTTTTTTATCGAGGAAATTAAATTCTTATATTCTCATTGTATTTGTGACATCAGTAACCCCACGTAACATTACATACTTAAATGGATATTTTTAGCATTTTTTGATTTATTGTTTTATTAAGGTAATTTATATGAATTTTTTTCTTATTAAAAAATATTTTCTGTCATGAAAATAATGTAGTAGATATACGTTATAAAGGAATATTAATTTCAACGTGGATAATTCATTTTCAAGATAGTTTTTTTTTTTTTTACTATTTAACATGTTTTATGAAAAACCTTTACCGCTTAGACTATATAGATTATGTGAAAAAGTTAGATTAATTGAACATTACAATAGGCACGTACATTTTACTCTCGGAAAAATAATTAATAAAAAATAAAAAATAAACACACAAAAACAGAAAATTTAAAAAAAAAATACTAAAATAATACATTTTTTTTTTACTTATAACAATATCATTTTTCAAAATCACATACTCAACATCAATATACTTAAGTCAAATCAATCGTTTTTCTAAAAGTAGAAAAATAAAAATCAAATTTATTCGAACGTTCACAACTTATAACATCAATTCATAGGAATGCAACATTAATCTGACACTTCTTCTCTCAACTTCAGTTCTACCGTGTAAATAATGGACTATCTTAAAACTACCGGGAAACGTCAAGCAAACACTTTTGAGTTATTTTATACAAGTACGTATAAGCTATTTGAAAAGTGCAAAAATCTCTCTTTAGTCAAGAATCATCAAAGCCCAGACTTTTTTCTCGGTATAAGTTTTGGATGAATCTTCAAAAGAAAGTTGAAACACTTAAATTTAAAAATATCCACTTAGACTATTGTATATAGTTATCTAAAACTTTACGAAGTTAGTTATAGAAGAAAGATTGGAATCATATATATATAGTGTAAGAGTCACGAATTTACTTCGGATCTATGTATATTGATGGAGAAAACAAAAACAGTTAGAGATTTTTTTTTTTTTTGTACTTAAAGAAAATAAACATTATAGTTAAGTTCAGCAAAACTTCTCGACACAAATAATATATTAAAAATCTTATATCTTAGTACTTGGAATTTAAAATAGAGAAAGCTTGAGAGAACTTTTATATATCTACAATATACAAATATCATTTACATATAACATCTTGTTAGCCACTAGAAATTCTATCGATATTTTGAATGGAACATGATGTTTTCACTGAACTTTTTAAAAAATTTCTTACATTTTGGAATCGTAAAAATATATACATTCAAAATAAATTAAGAACAATCTAGAGCTTAGATAGAGACTTTTGAAAATACCCTTCTACCTACCCCCATATATATATATATATATATATATTTAATTTTTTTTGCGTAAGAGGATTTTCGCCCACTAAATAACATTTTTTTTTTGTGCTACATATCAGGAGACTACCATTTTAAATACACCGTTAGTAGTTATAAGAAACAAAATTACATACAAAGTTACTACTATAGTATATAAAATTCTTTTTTTCTCACAATTCTTTTTTGTGGAAAAACTACCGTACCTTTAATTGGCATTTTTTATGATTGAAAATATTAACAAAAAAATATTTCTTATTACTATAGTAAAATCATATATCCAGTAAATAGAAAATTTTCAATTTACATACGTTCATCAATTGAATTGAATGTATAACGATCTCAATACAATGAGATCACCTGTCTTTCACATTCTGCAAATCGTTTTTCAATGGACTTATTCAAATATAAATTCCCATGGATAGTATGGAAGCAATTTCCATCGTTATATTGTACACGAAAAATATACATTGCAATACCTAATGTATAAGAGGAGAGTTGGTACTGAATATAAAATGGACTGTATGTGTGCTGAATTATTTCAAATGCTGAGTAAATACATATTTGAAAAGAAAACTTTTGTACATATAGGTAACATCATGTACACAATTGTACATGGTCGCGTTTATACCTACATGTTATGTACATGGGGATACATTTGTCAATGTTTATCTATTTTCCCGTACATTTATCTTGCGGCCATATTATATTTATTTCTATAGGATCTAGATACGGTGAACATAGCTGGTACTTTATACAATTACTCCATATACCTATGACTATGACATGGAATGATATTTTTTTTTATTTATAAATCCAAAGCCTTAGCCTACATATAAAGGTGAAACGACAAATGTTGAAAAATGAAAATATTATTTCAACGTTGTGTATCGTTTACTTAATTGAAAATATATTGCTAATTAATTTGTGTGTTATATTATACACTGAAGAAGCTTGAATATAATAATGACATTATTTAAATAAAATTAACCGTAAAACTGTATTTAGCAGAAATAAGAAACAATTTGACAGATAGCAGCAGTAGTTGGTACTTGGTTTTGATTGTGGCTAACATTTTCAATCAAAAACCAGTATTTGTGCAATTTATTTTAAATATTTTTAGTGAATTTTTGAAAAATACTATAACAACTTTTGACGGAACTGTATTGTTCTACTTAAATATACAGCACTTAAAAGCATTCGGTAAATAAACACAAAGCACATAAAAGCAATATTCTATGCTCACCCCTATACTAAATGACGATACGCTACTGATTTTTATGTACATTTATGCAAACATAGTATCCCATTTAAAAGTATTTGTTAGTTTTGCATAACACATATCTAATTTATTAACTCCATAAAATTTGTGCTTCCTTGTGACTTCCTTAATTTTTCCATAATATCCCGAAAAATTCAATATAAATGGTCGGAAAAGCAAACATTCTGTTATCGCAACCCACCGGAAAATTTATACAGTTTTGTATGAACTTTAAATTCACAAATTTTACACGGTAGAAAAACTCTGAAGGGAAAATTATTCGTAATAGATTCGAACGTTTTTAAAGCCTAACATCCATGAAAATTGTTATAGTTCAGTAAGCATTATCATTGTTTTTTGATTTTGTTATCATTTTGCTGTCTTCACTTTGTTTGTAAACTCGTCGTTTTATTTTTCAGACAGTTTTGCGAGTACCTTCATAAATAATGGAAATTGTTCAATTTATGCGCCACCAACATAAAAAGGAGCGCACATTTCTTTTTTTTTTTTTCTTCTTCTTTTTTTTCGATGGAAGAAAGAGGATATTTTCGTTTTCGTTACTATGTTCCTCCGTATAAAATATGACTTCCTTGTTGTTCCCCCAAAAAAAAAAAAAACAAAAAAACAAAAATAAAAAATAAAAAAAAAGGAAAAAAATAGATATTTGTAAATATACATAACATAAAGAAAATAGTATTTTCCAGTATTTGCCTTATTTTATTTAGCCCAGGATTTCAAGTGCAATAAGCGGAAAACCAAGCAATGGATCATTCTGGATCAAGAGCTGTTTGAAATTTATTTTTCTATATATGTATCCGGTCCCTTTTAGTGATATGTTTGTTTTTAAATTTATTTATTTTTTGAATAATATCATGAATTTCAAATTATATATATATACATATATATATATATATATATCTCATCGAAATATTTCTTTAATCTTAAATAAATTTATTTGCCGTTATTCTGTACTATAAATTCGACAAAAAAAAATTTCTTTTCTAAACTAATTTTTTTTAAACAAATTCTTATTTTTCATTTTTTAAAAAAAAAAAGTATTTTTTTAAAATTAAAACCCATTATTTACCTACAATTTGGTTTTAGTCTCAATTTAGACTGACACTTGATTTAGGAGTTATGAATATTTGAATAGACCCATGTTTTTGCTTCCATTAAAAATGGTAAAGAGGTACGGTAGCCATTTATACTTTTAAGTATATGGCAAAATATCTGTTACAATTAATATGAAAAATATCAACTCAACGATTTATTTAAAACAATGTTAAATTCAAATTTATGTTATGTGTTTGTATTGAAATGAGGTTAGTGCCTAACATAAACCCATAGTACAACCGCACATATCAAATTAAGATTAATGTTGTAGAAATTACCCATGACCCAAAGGGTGAAGGCTATTAAAATAGTGTTGTCATTTAAAATTATACACAGCATGCAGTCATTAGTTTGTTTACACTAATTTCACATCTACATTATATACAATTATTCAGTTGTGGCTAGAAATAAAAGAAAATTAATCTATAAAGCATGAATTTTCGATTGGAAAATAATAATAGAATGTGGATGGACTCTAGAAAATATATTTTAAAAAATTAAAGAAATTAATGTGACGAACGTTTTCACATATATAAATTGATTAGGGTGGGCCATATTAGTAAATTTATCAATCATCTTCTATCACTTTTTCTTCTTTTTTTTTCTTTTGACGCCAAAATGGCACTAAAATGATAACTCCTTGCACATTCTTTCTTTTAATATCAAAATTATTTAAGCCTAATTGCAATGTCAATGAAGTAATTTTTTTCTTAAAAAACAACACCTACATCCTGCAACACTTTATTTGACGTACTATGTATAGATACCTGCTCGTAAATTGATTTCATTTTATTTATATTTAATACTAGGTAGGTGTATACTAATCTATATATAATATAAGCTAAACTAAGCATACTGAATGCTAAGAATAAATATTTTGTTCCGACAAAAAGTAATTTCACGCTATCTCAAATGATATTTTGCAGCGTTCTTGTAAGTTGCTGAAAGCAGAGTTCGGTTTACACAAAATTATCGTAAATTTATACCTTTTTATATAAATCTTAAAGGTGATATGTATATCTTATTTATAAATTTAGCGTTACAGGCATTGTTAGCATGTTAAATAAATATTATGGTGGAGTGTGTACCAATGTATATAAAGTTAATATTTGCTGACATTTCAACTATATAATAATTTAATAGTCAGTTCCGCTGACTATACTTTTTTGTTAGTTTTAAATAATAGTAGATCGTAGAATAGATAAAAAATTAACAAAAAATAAAAATAATTTTACTATTAAATATTAACAAACTTAAAAAAAAAATTGGTATACCTAGTCTTCACACTCTACCCTATTATATTATGTACCTTACACATAAAGTAAGTATAGAAAATGAGGAAGGAGTTCGTGAATATGAATAATTTGGCAAAGCCAATAAATTCTCAAGTCAGCCCATATGTAAAACGGTAAAAATAAATGTCAAGAAAAAAAAATAGAGATAAATGATTTTTTAAATGTCCCATTTAATATTATATGTATAGTACATATGTATATATAATCCTATAGATATGTATGTCAAAGCTCTTGTTTCTCTTCAAATAAATATAAAAAAAGACTTTTCTTTAATATTTTCCATCAAGGGGTTTTTTTTTTTAGCAAAAGTATGATGCGTACAAATATATTATTGGAGAAAGCTTATTCTATTACGCTTTATTTCAATGCAATAATATAGAAAATAAATGTAATAATATCTGTTCTAATCTAATAGATTCACAAAATTTATAAAATGATTTCAACATTTCTATAATGGATGGATCTATTTTTGCCTATTAAACGAAAATAAATCGGATTCATCATCTTCCTTTGTCAATTTTCCACAAAGACGGTATATTTTCTAAGATGGTAGGTATAGGTATATTGTAGGAAAAACGACGGGCTCAGTGCCGGGGTAAGTTAGTTCGACTGGCTGGTTGGTATTGGGTGGTATACCTACCTTTATATATATCTCTCTACATTTTCGATAGTATACTTTCAAAGAATTTTTCTTTTGATGTGGAAACATTTTTCGTTCATGTACGTACATACATACATTACAAGATAGATATTTTTATTTTTATACTTTTTCTTTATCAAAAATAAAAATATATATTTTACATTTAAATTTATACAGTGTTAAAAGATTATTCAATTTTTGATTTACCGTTTTTGGTGCGGCAAAATTTAAAGTAAATATTATATTTTATTCAAGGTGTTTATAAAAAAATTTTAACAGTACAAAAAATCAGAGATGTGGTTTTTAAAGAATGTAGAATGTAGTTTTTTTTTTATTTTTTGTTAAAATATATTAAAATACGTTCATCGGACTTATATGTAAGTGCATATCAAGAAAAAGTATTTTTTAAAATCAATTTAATTTCAATTCACAGTTTATTTTAAGATTGTTCTCGATGTACATTGTAAACAAAAGCAAAATTAAAAATAAAAATATTATTACAATATAAGGTAAAGAAAATAACAAAAATAAAAATAATAGAAAAGAAAAAGAAGTAAGTACTGTTCCAACCAAAACGCTCTTTAAAATATTAAATGAGCTTCGCATTTTTTTTAAATATTTTTTTATAAAAACAACAAATTTTTGTCTTATTTACATATGTATAACAACAATTACGCAACCATCCAAAAACGACAAAAATCTTCAATAGGTATATAATGTTTTTATTAAATAAAAACGGTTGAACAATTCGATAAACTATTTCAGCACGAATTCTCCCCTTTCCTCAAAATAGAAAAAATCTTTTCTAAGCGATTACGTATTATGCAAAATAGAGGATTTCATTTTCTATACGGAATTCTACCGGAAAATCTGATGCACTGAAATAAAGTCGCAAAACACTTGCATGCGGTGCATATAAAAAAATCTATCTACGATATATTATAATATAAGTATAAGAAGAAACGATGGCTATACCGTATACCTAAGATGGTTATATAAGAAGAAAATGGTGCTTGTCAGGCTCTAAAGCAAAACATATGAATGTTATTTATTTCCATTTTGGCTTTTATTTTCCCAAACAACAATTGAATTGAGACTTTTTAAAGTATCTAATATAAGTGGAAAAGCAATATATTTTAACAGCGCATTCAGATGTATTATTTTATCCACAATTTTACAATTCAGTGCACTTTACAGTTGCTTCCGTACAGGAAAATGTATCTTTTGTTATCTTCTATAGATCTCTGTTAGTAAAACGTAAAATTCCAGCAGGGAATGGTATTTCTTTTGTCTATACGATTTATTTTTACAATTTTAGCATGCATTTCATGGGAACAATGCATGAAAAGGCTAATAGTTGCAAGTTTTCTTGTAAGAGGCACCTAACTTAATAAATTAAATGCACCTATCCATACACCTACCTATAGATATAAAGATATTTATAATTTTATTGTTATTTTTAAGTTATTAGTCAACTTGGAATTGTTTCCATTTTAAAAGAAATACATAATTCAATAATTCCTGCTTTCAGAAAAGAAAATATTAAATACAAAGAAACTAAAATGACTAAGAAATGTTATACAAATTTTATGTTATAGGTTTAAATATTAAAAAAAATTATTTAAAAAATGATCGTGCATATATTTAACTTTTTAAAAATTATTTGGCCCATTTTTAATTTTAAAATAGACAGTTAAATGTAAAAAAAAAAAAAAAAGCTAAAAAAACATTTCCTACTCAGTACCTACTCAATAAACTGAAACGTATTGGATATTGACAATAAATAAAAAAATATTTATACTAATTTTCTTTTTATTTTTTCAAATTAAATCAAATATTGCTTAAGAAGAGCTAAATCATTAAAATTTTAAGTGGCATATCCAAAAATTTGCATGGCATTAATGATCGAGTGATTTATTATTTTATTAGTTAATAGGACAACTTATTTATAATATTTACAAAATATCTCAATTATGGTTAATTTTTTTGAAAAACTTTCCACCCCAATAAACGTAAAGTGACCTAAATTTGTCTACCGCGCGAAACTGATCACGCTTCGCCACTGTCATGGATTATATATGTAGATATATTCATGTTTTCAATGTACATGTTCCATTTTAATTATCTCCATTGTTGGTAGATGTAGTAATCATCAAATTTTTAAATCAAACTTCTGATAATTGAGCAAAAAATTTAACAACAGAATAGTATCAACAAATTTTACAAATATCTACTATTACGTATTTTGTATTATGTCTATACTGAAGCCATATATATATATATAATATGGCTTTAGTGTAAATTGAATTAATCATTTGATAAAAGCATTCAATTTATTTTTTATTGTTACATGTGATATGCATTCACTTCAATTTACGTTGGTAAATAAATTGGAAAAATTGGAAAAAAATAGAAAAACAAATTCCAAATCGGTACACATGGAAATAAAAATAAATGCTCAGTGTTCAATTTAAAATACATATAGTACGAGAATAGGGTGCATCGGTAAGTAGAAAACTGAAAATAATTATTCAGTTATTTATTAAGTAATAAAAAACAAATCCTTAATAAATTTTGCTAAAAAAATGTACATCCTAAAGTACTTACCTTAAATAATAATTTTAAATTACTTGGGTTATTTCAAAAATGATAATGCTCCTCAATATAAATTTATTCTGCTTCCAATGAAAAATTGAATCAAAAATATTACTATGACGTAACAACATTATTTCCTGAAAGTTCATCCAAAGTGTAGCAGAAACTAAATTAAATAGAGGCTGCCAGCAGCCATTCACAACACATACACAAAGCACATCAAAAATATCAGGATATAGTTTAGTTACTAACGCTAATGTGCACATTGTAAATCAATTTGTTTTATGTACAATAAACTGTTATTAGAAGCCAAAGATTAGTAGTTATCTAAAAATATATTGTGAAAATGAAAAATTTGTGAAATAGGTACTAATTTTCATAAAAAGTATAGTAATGTTGATTGTTTAGGGATTAATTAATTAATAATTAATAATTTAAAGAATATTATCAAGATTCACTACAGATTTAGTATCCGGTCAATATCCGAGTTCTAATATTGCTTATCATGTCACTTATCACTTCAGTACATACTTATTTGTAATGGCGTCATGTTTATTCTCCTCTCTATTGGTGCTGCCAGATACTGCAATAGCTAATATATATGTAAATCTTTTAAATAGTTCTGTGGAATATATTCTGAAAAAAATTTGCTGCAGCGGCAATTAATTAAAAAAAAAAATAAGATCAGATCAAATACTAGAGTATTTGATGTGATCTTATTTTTTTTTCTATTAACAAGTCGCTGCAGCAAATTTTTTTCTACGCTACGAAATGATGACTTTAACATTAAATTTTCGACCAAGCCGCCAGTATATACATAGTAATACAGCAATGCATCTGCTTCTTTTAACTATTCAAGGAGACAAGTAATTAATTATTTTAATCATTTCTTTTCAAGTCTCCTATCTGTAGTGGGATTTTGTAAAAGGTGTGGCGTTTAACGAAATGATAATGATATCTTAAAAAAACTATAAAAGTTGACAATATTACAGGAAAAAGTAAATCGTCCATCAATCCAAAAATTTCGGACAGATCGGTTTTGTCTGTTTTGCGAATTTTTATTTTTGTTGTATAAAAGGAAGTTTTTGCAAATGTTTTATGTTTTGTTATTGTTTATCAAATAAAATGAAAATAGTGAAATTAAATTAAGTATGCTATGATAAAACAATTAAAAAGAAATTACTTAAACAAAATTTCAATGAAAGTGTTTTTATGTTTTATTCTGGGAGGCAGCAATACGGGGTAAGTTGAGACTAATGATTGCGGGGTACTTTATATAACGAACAAATTTGGTTTTTCTGGGTGAATTTTTATCGACTGTTGTTGTATTTTTATTAAAAAAAGAAACATCTTAAATTGATTTCAGTTAAAAACTTGACTTGATCATGATCATGATTAAATCCGAGATATTCGTCGTCGAACAAAAAAAATCTTAGTTATTTATCGATTTATACCTACTATAAATTGATAAATAATTATATTTTCTATTCTTAGTCTGACTTAATCAAATCGCAACGATAATAATGAATAATTTATTCACCAAACCAAACGAAAAACTCACTCAAAATATGAATTCTTAATAAGTGATGCTGAAAAACTTATTAAAAGAACGTTTTCATTTTTTTTTTCCTTTTTTCTTTCTAAAAAATATTATTTTTATGCAATCCTCAAACTTGAGAAACGTTAACGAAATAGCAAAGATTATCTCTAGCCACAAAACGATAATAATAATGAATGAATTATTTATGAAAAGTAATTTGGATACGTTAGAGGATGGTTAACGTTAACAATCTGCTGTTTTGCATTCTTAATTCAGAAACAGATTCTTAATTTACATTTTTTTTTCTTCTCTTTTTGTATTTTTGTGGAAAGTTTTATTTGGAAAATTTTTCTTTTTTCTTCTGAAAATATTTAGTTTTTCTTTTGTGTATTCGTAAAATTATTAGCAATAAATACGTCTATTTGAAGGTAATTAAGTATTTAAATTGTTTGTTAAGTCGTATTAATTTTGGTTTATTATATGGTGGCAGTCCTTTTATATTACGCAGAACTTTTCCTTTTTGTATATTAATCATAAAAAATAATACGAATGAGAGAAAGTTGTGGTTAAAAAATAAAAAATAACCTTAAATATAATTAAAATTAAAGATAAGAAACAAAATTAATGCATGAACAAAAATGAAAAATTTGCTTACAAATCGTAAAGTTTTATTAGATTTACGTCACATATAAGTTGAATTTATAAAATGCACTTTGCTTACTTGCTTTAATTAAATTTCGTCTAATTCTCTTCAACCACACAGTTTTTTAATCGTTTGTTGTATTTATTAAAATATTTTTGACAGAACGTTTTGTCGAATGTATATAAAAGATCATCTTGATCTTCATATACGAACATCTAAGAAAAACAAAATCAATTTAAAAACACAAAGCATAAAAATAAATAACTTACATTATCGATGCCAATTGATGGCACAAAAGACAAATCAATTAATCTTGTTTCATTTCCATATCCAACAAGAAGGTCTATACCTTTTGTTGACGCCGCGCATGTTTGTATACGATTAAAACTCACATTGTACACAGATGCACACTGAAACCATTAAATAAAAAAACAAAAAATGTATTATTCACTACATTACAAGTAGTAAGGCGACATGTGACACAATATACTTCTTCTATTTTTGCTCGATATCCTCTCATACCACACGTTATTAATGGAAATGCCAAATCAAAATCATTGTTGTCCAAGATACATGAATGTACAATGTTCAATTTACATTCAGCAGAACCATGTTGACATTCAATAATCCATTCTCCAGTGGATTCATTTCGATTTTGCTGTGGGATTAGTTGGTGAAATTAGATTTTACAAAAAAAAATTGATTCAAAATTTGTTTAGTAAAATTTAAAAAAAATCCTTTGTATATTAAGAATGATGCGTAAGTCGAAATATTCCAAAAATATTTCTATCAATTTATTTCATTGAGTTATATATAGAAGTTAGGGTCTTTGAAAGAGAGAAAATACGATTAAGTACTAATATCATAGACTTATATTATTACAAAAAATATGCCCTATAACGATTAGGTATATAAAAGAAAAACTGAATAAGTATAGACATTTTCTAGTTCTCTATATTTCCTCTAAGGATTGCTGTTTTAAAAGATTATTATTTTTATCTCTAGGGATTTATTGTTGTTGTTGTTTTTTTTTATTAAACAGAAGCAGTAGGCAGGTTGATCATATAAGGTAGTACTTAAAGCAAATAGAACATTTCGACATTTATACATATATTATGTAAAAATAACAAATGATTGAATTTTATAGTCCCTTTTAAATTTTAATCCCAAAAATTTAGGAAAACTCCCTAAACTTTCTTGTTATATGTAATTTTTGAAACGAAATTCTGTATTCAAAGTTATTTAAACATAATATCTACTTACGATTGCTTTGCCATAGGGAACCAACCTTAAATCCATATAATCCTTTCGAACAATCCAAGATGGATACAATTGTCTTGTAAAGAATATCATACTGTCAGAACAGAGAGCTTCATAATATACTTTAACATCTAACTTTTTATTCTAAAAATAATTTATTTAATTATCCTTTTTTCATATGTACAGTACTCAGCAATAAAATATTTTTTTTTTCAATTTACTTGTACTGGAAAAACACAGGAAATGTTTACAAAATAAATTACAACAATAAAGACAAAATATTTGTACATCATGTTCAGCTAAATTTTAAGAGTCGAATAAAAAATGTTAAATTACTTTGCTGTTGTAATGTAACCAAGTAAGTAAATATATATACGAAGTAAACCGAGATACGGTCAAAGTCTGGTTAAGTTAACGATTTAATGTTATACATTAATATATAGTCTATGTTGTAGAGGTAAAACTCATTATCTACACTTTTGTCGAAAACTCGTTGTAGAAGACGATATTTTTCTATTTTTATTACTTACTAAGAAAAATAAAATTTAAAATTCATTATCTCATTGACTGCAATGTTAAAAGTGAATACAAAAAGCCTCATAACTGGAAAACATGAAAATGTAGATAGTGAGTTTTATCTCTACATACACGATATGTACAATTGTACATGTACCACCAACATACATATGTAGATCTATCTATATAATATGTAGAGTGAAACTTTTTTGAATGAACTGTAATGGTGATAACACAATCGCATTACTGAATTAAGTACATTACAATGAAACACAATTGATATTCGATACTGTATGTTCTAAAATACCTTAACATAAATCTCTTGAATATAGAATTGCACTGCTATTTACTGTGTTTTTGAATTAAATGCTATTCGTGATAAACGCTGTGGCAACTTTTACTATCATTGAATTGCAATTTCAAATTCCAAACTCATTCAGGTGGTAAATTTTAAATCCATGGTTTGAATTATGAGTACCAGTCACCCGGTCCGATCAAAACTCAATTTAATATTGGTTATGATACAGTGGCTAACTATGTATATCGTGATTGTAATCTAGTCAATATTCTTATGTTGTATCTACAATAAATAAAATTCTCAGAAAACACCTTAGATATCAGAAATTTCTATATATAATTTTTATATGTACCTGAATGCTTATATAAATTTTTTTTTTAAAGTCACTTTTAAATAATTACATTTTCACATTCACTCATAATTGTTATTAAAAAAAATGTAAATTTTTCTTTTCTGTATGAGAGAAAAAAACTTGGCCAGGGATTAAAATACAATTAATGCAATACCAGCATTTTTCTTTTTGTAGCACCTAAATAAACTTCAAATTTGAAATTTCTGATAGAAATTACCTCAAAAACTACTCGCTTTTCAGAATACACGTTACTTGCCTGTTGCCTGTCTTTGCCCTTGTAATTATTGTTCCTCTCAATTAATTTTCTCCATTACAACAATATTAAATTAATTATTAATTGTACGATAACAGTTTTTCATTGTTTTTTTTGGAGCCAAGCTCAATTTTTTTTTTTAAAGAATGGCATATTATTTGGAAAAGTTATGAAGAATTTCTTACTTTAATAAATTGGTCGATAATTTATAAATATTTACTCAAATTTTACTAAGTATCTATACCTAATCCATGTTAATTCCAGTTGCTTGTTGGTGCACAGAGCCTATTTTAGTTGACTGTATTTTGTAGGTATACAGGAACGTATGTTATAGGTAAATTCCAATTAGAGAACTATATTGACCACATGTAACTGTGTCCTGTGTTACGTACATATATCAAGCTTACATATGTATGTAAATTAATGGCAATTACACCATAAATACCATGTATTTTAATCTCCATAAATTTATAAATTGAAATACTTCCTTACTAGGTAAAATACAAAATATTATGTATAAACATGGTCTCAATGCAAAATTGTTCAACAAATCGTTTACTGTTCACATTAAAGTGAATTTGGAACGGAATCTCTGCCAAAAAACGATAGCTTAAACTGGTGCAGTATTTGAACAGTAGCCAATATTCGGAATTGAACTTAATGCAAGCGAAAAGCTTATCATAATTGAAATATTTTTTTCTTTTTTTTCTCCTATCATTTTTATTCCGCTGTGAATAATATTTTGAACCATGTAAAAGGAGAAATTTCATTAATCATTCTGGATATTTAGAAAATGTTTGAAAAAAAAAATAAAAAAATTCCCTGAAAGCTCAAAGAAAATGGCACGAAGCTTTGTTTCCCTTCTTTTCTTTTTCAATAATTTATGGAGCTTTTTAAAAGAATTAAATTGATAATGCCTTTATTACTTTATAAAGCATTTTCTGAAAAATGTAATTAATTCTTCAGTCTTAGTGGCACTACAATCTACGACGATGCAAAAAAAAAGGAAAAAATTGAAAACTTCCACTAATATTTCCATTTATTTTTGTATTTTTCTTTTAAGAAAGTTGTTTATTGTTATAAATATAGCTTCTTTATTTATTATGTTAAAATGTTTAAAATACAGATCAATACCTCTTACAAGTTTTACTGCTGTTGTAGTAGTGTTAAGTGAGTTTTTTATTTATTTATTTGTTTCAGTACACTGAACAAGAAATGAACTTTTTGTATTGCATATTTTTCCAAGCTTTTAGCACAATGAAAAATGTACTTGAATGTTAAATAAAATCAATAAAAATATTGTCGATTATTTGGTTTTGTGGAGAATGGAGTGAAGAAAACAAAAAAAAAACAAAACTAAATTGTAAGTTTTTACAAATAATGGGCTTACAAACATTTGATTCTATTGTCAAGAGAAATTTTGCATTGCGAAATATAAATTCGGAATTAAAAATATAATTTTTCCAATTTATTAAATATTTAATATTCATGAGTTAATCCACGATTTTTTTTATCTCACAATTGCAGAAATTTCTTCTTTTTTTTCCTTTTATTTTACAGTTAGGCTATCGTTTTTCATTGTTTGAGAATAATACTAAAGAAATACTCCCATCTGCCATTCCGAAAAACTATATCCCATTAATTCTGTAATTAAATGGAAAAATTAAATTTGCTATAGTAGATAAGTCACTAAATTTCAATTGTATTAATTTAATTCTCCTTAAACGTTAATTAAAACAAATGCCTACCAATCTACCTATATACAAAATCCTATTTGTCTATCTATAATTGTATAATATTGACCCAAATCCTTTAGTTTCCTAATTTAATAGCTTAGAATACACAACATATGTACATATATACATACCTACATATATAGAGAGGTTAGGTATACATAATATTTGGCTTCATACCTTTAATAATATTGAGCATATTGTTCAAGGCATCGATGTGAAATTCTGATTAGACAAAAAGATTGCAACAGTTTTTTGTTTTTTTTTTTTTTTATTTTGGGGGTGGAGAACGGGGGAGTAACTAAACCCTTACACAAACCATCCGGCTATATAGATTTGTCGAGAGAGATATATAGAATATACACGTGGGTAGAATTATTAATTTAATTTTTTGTTTTTTTTTTGATATCGTACATAGATAGATAGACATACGTGCCATCATTGAAATAATTTTTTGTTTTTCATATTCATACCATATTTTGAAAACATTTTGTCAGGAAAATAAACCCTGAATTCATAATCCACCAAATAGAAAAGGAAATATTGCAAAAGTTTATTGGATTAAAGAAGTTGTGAAATTGGCAAAAGTTTATAGTTTGTTGTTGTATGCCTTTTGTATATAATAGATAGAGAGTGTAGGGATAATATTAGTAGGTACCTACATATATCTATCTACATATGTATATAGCAAGAAAGTTATTTTCTATATTTCCCTATATAACTGTTATTACCATGATGCAGCCTACAAAAGAATTTTCATAAAGAATGTATTATATATGTATATATGTATGTACCTATAGACATGGTAAATGGTGCATATTCGTCTGCAACCAAAATGCCGTAACTAACTCTATTAACTTCATTTGTATCATTATCGTGCAGATGTTGTTCGGAATTGATTGATCATGTTGAATAAATTAAGCACCATAATGGATGATATTTAATTGGTCTTCAATTTGGGCATCTAATTTTTGGTCTTACAAAAAAAAATGAATATTTGGTCCTCACCAATAATAAATGATCACCAAAACTTGATTTTATAGAAATGATCGTTACCAAAAATAAAATATTTTTGATTTTTCTTACGGAGCAAAAATTATTTCTAGGGACTCTTTTTATTATTAACCCTTATTATATGTCATTTGTCAACCGTAGCTTGTGCTCCTAGGATACCGTTTTTTCAAAATTTGAAATATGTTTATGTAATTTATTATCTCTGTAGTAAATATGACTTAAATGGTGAACAAACAGCTATTACTATACTGATTGATCAATTATCATGCCATGTATGCAAAAAAATTATATAATAGCAAATAAAAAACTTGTTTGTGCTATGAGAAATATTAAAGGACTAAAATTTTTTACTTACTGTTTTCTGCACTTAGAGGTGTACAAATTTCTATGAAAACATTTCTTATAAAATGTGCAACAAGAACAAGAATTTTCCCACAGCTCACTTTAATTTTTTTTCCCATAACCATACGTTAAAAAGTCATTTTATATGAAACTGGTAAAGTTTTCTAAGCTTTAAGTTCGTTAGCATATATATTATGTCAAATAATTTTTACTTATTCTGCGAGCTTCCAACGCGACAGATTATAAATCTTAAAACTTAAAACATTTATCAAAAAACTATTTCTTAGAAGTGATTATCGTTAAACATCTCTATATCTCCATAAATATATGTATTTACATACATATGTACAATATATATATATATATATACATATGTATCTACAGGTGTAGTTACATAGGTTTGCATATAGACTTTATAAAACATTGTTTTCGCTCGATTGCATTTTCAGTGCGGCTGAGTATAAAATGTACTTCCATTTAACAAACTTCGCATATTATTTTATTAAAACTTTAAAGATTGCCGGCATCTGCCGTTTTTCAATTCTGTGGTAGACTGAAGTGGATTTAGCATTACGATAGAATTTCATTAATCTTAACATTTAAAAAGAAATGCATGATGCTAGGATATTATCATCACTTACAGAAAAACTCAAGATTACTTATCACGCTTCAGCAGTAATTATTATTGTACCTATCCAAATGATTGAATAATATATTTAACTATGGCGTCGGCTATTCACTCTGACTCTACTGAAACCTATAGAAATTTTAAACGAATAATATAACAGCCGCTCGCAGGATGAAGGAAAATTATTTTAATCCATTAGAATTTTTTCTCATTTTAATTTTATGGACATTTGCTTGGAGATTGGCTAAATTTGCTAATTTTGCAAAAATTTCTTCACATTTATTCACAATTTTGATCTATTCATATCGGCAAGAGCATTTTTTAAATAAAAAAGGTTTTTTAAACAAAAACATTTATAAGGTTTTTTAAATATTGGAATTTCTTGTAATTTGTTTAGTATATGTATTAAAGTTACAGTTAGAAAAAATCTTGTTGTGGAACTTTAGATATAACAAGAAAAAATAATCGAATTTTTTGTACTTTGTGATTGAAACAAGACCAAAGCTCTCTTATATTTGTAGAAATCAATTCCAAAGCAATTCTACAATGAAAGAGTCAAAAAAAAACCCTTTTATCTGCAGAAAATATCTACAATTTAAAACAATCATATTATAATTACATGAATTTCGGTAATAGTATAGAAAAGCAATTCCATTCCCTTAAAAAAAAAATAAATAAAAAAATATTTAACATAATTTTTACTACCTCAATTTAAATATGAATAGGTGGGTATAAACAGAAAATTTTTATTTCAACCAAAAACACTTTTCTGTACACTTTTCAATAAATATCAAATGAAGTTGAATTGTGCGATGTAATATAGGTACATTCACCTATGATGTATTTACTTTGCCGAAAAAAAAAAAAAAAAAACTTTTACAACTTTTGTATGATAATTTTTTTTTGCAATCGATATTTTCCAAAACAAAAAATAAATAAATAAAATAAAATAGATTTGGCAGACGAAGTCCAATTCAACAAAATAAACTTTTTATAAAAATTTTGTTTGCACCAAAAGTTTACCATTTAATTTATGATTTTGTTTTAAAGCTTTTCAAACTCTCTGCTATGGTTTTTTTTTGGTTTTTTTTTTTTTTTTTTTATTTTTTGTATGTATTGGGCATAATGTTTTATACAGAGGAAAATCTATTGACTATATGAATGTATAAAATATATTTTATTTCTACATAATATAGTTCCATTGAAATTAAAACATATTTTTTATATCATTCATTTTTCCGCTATGCTTTCAAATTTAAATTTGTACCGTCTGTTTTGTAACTAAAATGAACTTTTACCTATAGTTATAATATACATATAATGTGTAGATATAGTACGAGTATATAATATCTTGATAATAATGTACTTGTACATATTCATCGATTTTATACAGAAATGATAATTTCTTGAGAATATGTATAATTTTGTATAAATTGTAAATATTAATAAGTTGGTAAATGATATCTACATAAGTAGCTGAAATAATATTTTGTAGTTAATTGAATAATATGTTCGAAGAAATTGTACATAATTTTGAAGCAAAATAAATTAATAATTTTCAGAAAAACAAATGAAAATTTCATCTCTATGTTTAGGGATGTTTTGTACGAATATATATGTATGTAGGGTTGAAGAATGAAAATATAGATAAAGACACTGGGGTAGAGAATCATATTATATATATTTAGTTGATTTATAGAAACAAGTTTCAAAAACATCATGTCAGTAAAAGATTTTTTAAAAATCGGGGTAATGGAGTTTAGCCTCAAGATTTTATAAAAATTATAGCCTCGAGACTAAGCTGAGAAATATACGAATCTATCATGTATTAGGTAGTTGTCGGGATTTAACTTGACGATTAGTTATAAAAATCTCAGGTAACAGAGCCTCATAATTAAAAGCAAATAGAAATTCTTTTTAAGATAAAAAAAATTTCATTTCATTCAAAATGTTACACGTCTTAAAATGCATCTTAATTTAAGTCAAACTTTCTGATTTTCAATTTTTTTCTTTTCCATCTTCAACGTCATTAGATGTTAGAAATGTTTCATCAATTTCTTTAAGGCAGTAAACAAGTTTCTTTATAATCGCATCGACATCTTCATCAGTAATTTCATGATAAATAGCCAATCGTGCAAAACTTGTGTCTCTCGAACCAACGTAAACTACAATTCCCTTTCCAGTTTCATCGGTAATGTTGTTTAAAAGTTCTTTTTGTGTAACTTTCGACAATCTCTGTATCAAATCGGATGATGAAAATTTCGTTTCATCTACCATATGTATGGTCACCAGGTTTGTTTCGATGTTATCAATGTTCACCCTAACAGCTTTGCTTTTCAACTTACATATAGCTGTTGAAAAATAAGAAAGTTAAAATTGCATTTACCCAGTAAATAGATTTTCTATCTATCTATACGTATTTTGTATGTATATATATATATATATATATATATATATATATATATATAATATAGTATTTGTATAAATGTGTGTATAATACCTAGGATTTATAAAGGGCTTCTTACCTTCAGCTATTTTTCTTGTACGTCGATGATCATCTTTCAGTAAAGGAACTATTGTATCCAATGCAACTAGTCCAGCTGCAGCTAAAATTCCCGCTTGTCGCATACCACCACCGAGTCCCTTTCTTAATCGTCTCGCTCTAAATTTATTTGATTTTTTTCAATAAAAAAATAATTAATTTTAAAATCGCATATTATATACTCTTTTATAAATGACTCTGAACCAATTAACACCGATCCTACTGGCGCCGAAAGTCCCTTGCTGAGACAGAAACAAACCGAATCAATATCTCTTGTTATTCGGGAAACAGAAATATTTTGATATTCGGCAGCATTAAATATACGTGCTCCATCCATATGGATACGCAGTGAATGTTCTTTACATAATTTTGCCAATTTATCGAGAAACTCCAATGACAGTACCTATGGACGAACACACAACACAATTATCTATATATTTGAAACAGAAACAAAAAATCAACTCCTTAAAAATTATAGTTTAATGGTTTAGTTGGAATGTATATCTAATTTATATACCTTTCCACTACACATGTTCTGAGTGTTTTCTATCATGACCAAAGTTGTAATTGCTTCATGTTGATCACTTCCACGAATATTCTTTTTTAATTCAGTTAAACAAAAAGTTCCATCTGGCTTATTTTCAATCGGCCTTAATTGCACCCCAGCTATGGATGCTGTATTACCTGAAGTAACGAAATACACACACATATGTACATATATATAAATATATATTTGATTTTAAGTTAAGTAAAGTTTCATGCTGAATTTTTTTATTTTTTTTTTTTTCTTACCTTGCTCATATAAATAAATATGAGATAAATGGCCCACAATTGCTTCCGTTCCACGTCGAGTGCAATGTACCATCACTGAAAATGCACATTTTAGTAAATCGTTATTTTTTATATATGTATATTTCAGTTTTGGGGTGAAAATGTACCCCTATGCTGAGTATATATATATATATATATGGTACAGTATATCCAAATAGTATATATGTATGTATGTAGGTTTGAGGATAGGTAATATACGTGATGATTTATTTTACTTGCATGAAGGGTAAATGAGATTATATATTTTGAAAAGAAATTCAAATGGAAAATGAGGTAGGTAGGTAAGTTGGGAAAAGTGTTGGAAAATTGTTAACAAGAATTCGAATGCTGCATATAAAATATTATATACTTTTAGGTATATATGTAGTGATGTATTTGTTCATTTCTATGTAGGTATTACGAATAAATATGCTCAATTGATATTTATTTTATTCCAATAAATCTCCATCTAAATCTTTTTAACTCTTTACAATCAACATGTGATTGAATAGATAATATTTATCGAATGACTTAAGTTAAAATCATAATGCCATATTTATATGTAAATAAATACGTAATTATTCTAACAAAAGCTAAAACTGACGATGATCATTTCCTATTGAAATTAACAATTTTTGATAATTGTCTAAAAACTACAAATTAATTTTAGTTATCAATTTTAGCTTCCTGTCGGTTGTCTTAATCACAATTTCATTTTATTTATGTGTTCATCAAAGTATGTACTCGTCGATTTAGTCGCTGGACTATCGTACGGATGGTCTCCAATTTTAAGTGTCGATTAATAGAAAAATTTATGTTTGCTGTCAGTCCGATTTTTTTCTGGGCGGTACACTGTTTCACTAGTTGTTCAAAAAGATTTACAAAACAGCCTTTGAGTTTTTGATGAATTTTTTTTTAATATTAGGAAAATAGGTCAGCATAATTTTTCATCATCTGTAATTTTTCTTTAAATCGTACGAATCCAACATTTGAACCACTGTTCATCAAAAGTTGACGGCAATGACGTCTATTGCTATGTTTTTTTTTAAGTTTATTAATTCCCCAAATCATCTTCCTACATATCTTGCCAGTACCTACCCAAACCCATACATGCTTATATAGACATTTTATTTATTTTTAAATTAAATTTTCAAATATCTACTAGAAATACAATAACAACATTTGTAGACATATCTCTTCTAATTCATCTTCCTACTTACTTATCTTGCCAGTGTCATTTAAAGTACCTACACATACATGCATACATATATAGATATATTATTTATTTTTAAATTAATTTTTCAAGTATCTACTAGAAATACAATAACAACATTTGTAATCGTATCTCTCTTACCATAAGTGTCTTATCTTGACTCAACCAATTTTAGTTATGTTTGGATAAACAATATAAAAATATATTATTCGTAATAAATATTTACTTATTAGTGGTTTAAGTTTGATTGTGAAATAAATTAAAAAAACGAACAGTGAAAACATAAATTAATTATAATGTTAAGCAGTATTTGGAATGGTTTTTTTGATCTACATCTGCACTATTTACTAATTTTTACCATATTCATAATTATCTTCTTTGGCAAAACTATATCAACATGGACATTCTTCAGCGATCGTGGTTTAAAATTTACTCGGCCAATTCCAATTATTGGAATATTCAAGGGAACGTTTGGCGAAAAAAAAAGTCTATTTGAGTTACTCATTCAAGGTTACAATCAGTTTCCCAATGAAAAAGTGATCGGCACTTATCAAGGCACAGCGCCATTCTTTTTTATTCGTGATCCGGATCTTGTAAAAGATATTACGATCAAAGATTTTGATCATTTTATGAATCATCAATTATTTATTGATGAAAATCTCGATCCGATGCTTGGAAAATCTTTATTTTTTATGAGAGCACCGAAATGGAAGGATATGCGATCGATTCTTAGTCCAGCATTTACCGGCAGTAAAATGCGCCTCATGTTCTCGTTGATGGATGATGTAAATAAGAGTTTTATTCGATCACTGAAACAGATGGCCAACGGTAAGCCATTCGAATACGAATTAAGAGAAATGTTTACAAGATATGCAACGGATGTGATTGGTAGTTGTGCTTTTGGTATTCAAGTGGATTCGATGAAGGACAAAAATAATGAATTCTTTAAAAATGGCGAAATTATGACCAAATCGGATTTGATGCAGACACTTAAATTTATTGGCTATATGATGTTTCCAAAAGTTATGAAATTCCTAAAAGTCCGAATTATCGATACGGAACGTACGAATTATTTTCGAAAACTTGTGCTCAATGCTATGAAATACCGTGATGAAAATAAAATAGTTCGTCATGATATGATTAATTTACTAATGATGGCTAAAAGAGGAGACTTAGAAAATACAGAAAACGATGAACAAAATCCACAATTGAATACATCTTCAAAAATTAAGAGTAAAGTTTTTATTTGGCAACTAATTTTTTTACAGAAATTAAATTAATTTTTTTTTCTTTACATAGAATGGCAAGATGATGATTTTGTGGCACAGTGTGTTATATTTTTCTTTGCTGGTTTTGATACGGCATCGACATTAATGAATTTTATGGGTCATGAATTAGCCATCAATCCGGAGATTCAAGAAAGGCTGTACAATGAAATAATGGAAACCAAAGCAAATTTGGAGAATGATGTACTGACATATGAAGCTCTAAATAAAATGAAGTACATGGATATGGTTATTTCGGAGACATTGCGTAAATGGAATCCAACTATAATAGCGGACAGAATGGTAACAAAACCATATATGTTAAAAGTCTCCGATACGCATAGTGTTCGATTAAATGTTGGTGATTTAGTAACGATACCAACGTGTTGCCTTCAATTAGATCCTAATTATTTTCCCAATCCACTCAAATTTGATCCGGAACGATTTAGTAATGAAAATATTAACAATATAAAAGCTGGAACGTATTTGCCCTTTGGACTTGGCCCTAGAAATTGTATTGGCTCCAGATTTGCGTTAATGGAATGTAAATCATTATTCTTTAATATTTTATCGGAATTTAAACTTGAACCATGTGCGAGAACTCAAAATCCAATCGAATTAAAACTAAATGTTTTTGCTTTAAGAGCTAAAAATGGATTTTGGATACAATTTAATCCACGGAATAAGTAACAGACTATTATACAATTGAAGTAGAATAGAATTAATTTTAACTTTGCATTGTAGCTGTTCTGTTCTGTTTTCAAAATGTACCAAATAAATAAAATATAAAATAAAGAAAATCATTTTAAAAGCCCTCCATTCCTGACAATCTATAACATGTAAACTAAAAAGAACATTTATATTGGGAGAATTCCTACCTGCCAATAAATTAGCCATTGTTCCACTAGGTACAAAAAGAGCTGCATCCTTTTGAAATAATTTCGCGCATTTAGCCTCAAGCTCATTTATTGTTGGATCCTCACCGAAAACATCATCACCAACGACAGCATTTGCCATAGCTGTTCGCATAGCTGGCGTTGGTCGACTTAGTGTATCTGCTCTCAAATCAATATATCGATGTAACATCGAATCGGCTGTATTGTTTAGCATTTTCAGTAATTTTCTGAAAGTTAACCAAAATCATAATATTAACCATAAAAAATACAACAAACAACTCCGTACATCTGATATTTGAGATAGCATAAAATTTATGTTATTTAACTTTTCCAAAATTAGAGACTTATCGTTCACTTCAAAAGTTCCACAATAAATGTAATTTAATATTTGGTTTAGGTATACAGAAATATGGCAGACATCGCAGATAATGCATAGTATCAATTTTCATTTTATTTAATATTCTATCAACAAAAGAATATTTCAATATTCTGACCGTATCTAAAAGGCTAAAAATAAATTTTAAAAACACTTTCAAGTTACAATATTGTGACTGTGTACCCAAAAGCTTCAGCAAATATAACTGAAAATCGATTCAATTCAATACACTTTAATGATTTGATATGATAGATTGTGTCAAATATCTTAACTGGTCATTGGTCTATTAAAAATTTCCAATTATGTAGCTACTCGCATAGATATAGACAATTTCAAAGGAGTCAATGTGATAATTTTTTTTCTTTTCTTGAACATTTATTGTGTTAAAACCAAATTGGAACCAATCGGTATAGATTTGAAAACACACATTTCAAATTGAATGGTATTTGTATATTTATATACTCGTACGTACCACCAATTGACAATTTCACTAAAACACTATGGTCTGGATCCACTGTTGAATAGAAATGATCGCTAAGTTTTTGTGAATACACATTATGCAAGGTGTATGTATAACCTCAGCAGACGATTTTCGTTTCCTCTTTAATAAAATAAATTTCGCATTTGTTAAAACTAATTGTATTAGTTAAGCCTTTGCACACAGTTAGTTGAATGTAACAATCCGTCGACAGTTAATTAAATAAAACTAACCATCAGATTGGTATTTTGTTGGAAGTTTCAAGAATAACTTTTTGGTAAATATTGTGTGGAGTACGGACTTTATCATAGTTTTATTAAACGAAAAAGTTTTCGTAATTCACAATTTTTGTTTTGAATTGATTTGTTTGAAATAAACTTGATATACACTGTCAAGAAAAGAACCAAAAAATATATATATAAATATAAAAAAAAAAGATCTTTATTAGGTATGTGACAAAAACACAAGATCAACTTTTATACATATATACAGACCTATATGTATATGTAATGTATATAGAATTTGGTTATATGTATTATTATAGTATATAAACCTTTTAGTCGCGCCGGTCGGCCAACTACCAACCTTTACCATAAGCTACACTGATATGTATATATTTCTTCAATATGTCTAGAACCCACATAAATAATGAACATCCATATGTAATACATACATGAGTAGATACGGTATAGGCGTTAAAATCCATAATTTAAAGCGAAATCGTAAACTAAGTCCATTTCATGAAACAAAAATATTCTCCGAATCAAAGTGAACAATTGATTTGTGGTGTTCAAAAGCATTTAACTTGAGCTGTAACCGTTCAGGTGCAACAGGCTCATTGGTAACACAACTAAACAACAATAAAACACTATTTACAACAAAAAAAATATTTAATTAATATAGCCGAACAACCAATTTCGTTCATTACAGCATTGACTGAAAGTGGAAAAGGGTTGATGTTGTAGCTAAGGGCTGCATTATATAGAACACAAATCAAAATAAAGTTACGGACATTCAACGTAGGTATAGCAAATTATATGAGATGGGAATGCCAGTTATGTCAAATGAGCGATTGATAGACTTCATTTGTTTTTATAACTCACCGGAAGCGTATATAAAGAAAATTCTATAGACATGCATACATACAGAAATGGTTAGCTACACCATCATCTCTCTTTGATCTGATTTAATCATTCTATCAAAATATTCTGGACCATTATTTAATTAATAAATTAACAACAATTCATAAATTCATTAAAAATACATACATACATAATATTAGTTAAAAGAATTTCCAATTAATATGACTATAATTAAAACTTTTATTAATTTAAATTAACGATTTCAAAAATTTATAAAAAAAAAAACGTATCAAATGACAAACTGTTAAGAAACCGCGAAACTCTAAGAATGAAAAACTACATACAAGAAATATGGCTGTTTTAATACTGATCCTCATCTGTTTTATTAGCATGTTATCTTAATGGTTTACTTGTAAGAAGTGGTTTACAATCAAGTGTCGAATCAATTTATCCATAAAATAAAGAAAAAGATAATTATTGAAATTTTAATTTTATAAATGTCTTTAACGGAAGGCTTTAGTTATATAGGCTTTTTTGGGAGATATCTCGAGAACGAGTAAATACCAATATCGAAATAATACATGCACAAATATTTACAAAAAGAAAAAAACTATAAAATTTTACAAAACTAATAGAACTTAAGAAAGCTCAAGGTTAATCTTAATAAACTTTAACTGTAAATCATCGCAATTTAAAATTAAATTATTTAATTTATCTATTGCTCTGCATTACATGATTAGAGACCCGAATGGTATAGACAGACAAAGAAATGGTTTCTGTTTGTATAAATAAATTGGTAATAAAATCGTATTGCTGTGTGACTTATTTAAAATTTATTTAGTTAATACAGTTAGTAAATATGTACCTTTGGAGCGAGAGGGCCGTAATTCAAGAGCGACTGGCTGGGGATAAAACATAAGTGATTTTTTCTAGTAATGTTAATTTTAATCTGAGAGCGGGTGGTTGAATTGCACTTAAAAACAGTCTAAATAATGAGATTCATTCTCAAAAATTGCACTGCTTAAAAATAGCAAAAGAGCATTTGTAAGATTTTCATAATAATAACACCTCAAGTGCTGCTCGTTATCCCAAATTTGATAAATCTATAAAGATGGATCGTCTAATAGATCCATCTATTCAGGCTTAAAGAATTTCGGGCGTTCTAGAGCGCCCCCCTCTCTCACACTAACTAAATAGCAAATATTTAGGTATACGAAGATTTTATTTTTTAAGACATTTTAATAGTGTAGTTTTTCAATAATAATGTTAATCCTCTAAGCATCATCTAAAATGACATCTCTAAGTAAATGACCTCCATATTATTAAATTAAATTTATTCACCATTAAAAGGTTTTTCAAAATTTAATCTGTTAATCGGGAAAAACTGTTTGTGCTTGTATAAAACTTAATATTGTAAACACTGTTACAAGAATTCTTATTATACGAAAACTTATTTTTAAATGTATGTGACGTTACTATTTATTTGTCTATCGTATATAAAACGAAAGTGTGTGTAAATTATAAATAAAATTAATTGTCATCATCATCTATGTACAACATCGATTGTAAATTAAATTTATATATATTTTTAAGATTAAGATTAAGAATACACAAATACGCAGAATTATTATATCATAAAGATTTTAGACATTTTAGACAAAATTGCCATATCAGTGTTTGTACAATTAGCTAGTTTTGTGTAACGGCATCGCGAAGAAAATAATTTGTACCTACATACAAATCTCCTACCTATCATAAGGTAGGAGATTTTTTTTTTAATATGCGAAAACATGTGACATCTTTCGCTGGCTATCTTGATTTGGTTGGTAGATACGAAATATGTATGTATAATTGCAAAGAAAATTTTGACTAAGATGGTCACATTAAGTTATAGCAAAGTTGAACTAGAAGTCAGCACATCATCTCTATATAAGCTCCTAAACACGAATATCGAGTAAGAAAGAGAAAGATTTTTAAATACCAATGGTATAACAAGTAAGAGGCTAGAAGCACAGGTACTAACAGAACAGTGCTGACCAAGAATCGACAGTAGATAAAGACCAGCATTTAACAATAGTCTATTATTAAGTCTGAAAAAATTACCTTTTGTTGTAGAAATCAAAAATATTCCCAACCAAAACAATTTTTTTTTTGTTTTTCTTGTATTTTCTTCAATATCACATAACTTTAAGATGGTCACAAATAATATGCAAGTCTCATTCTTCATTATATTGATTTCAATATCAGAAGAAAAAAAAATTATGTAAAAATAAATTATTTTGATAAGGGAATGCTCATTGCTCACGGATATCGTTTATCAACCATAACGCCGCGCTTCTTTGAAATTCTATATTATTGAGATTATGTTTTAACCCCTGGGGTTTTTTTTAATAAAATAAAAGATATAATATAATTCAGATATATATATCTATATATATATATATAGTATATGTATATATATGTATATATGTATGTGTATACTTGGCAAAAGTTGTAGGCACAAAGAATAATATCTACACCAGCCAGTCACATCAGCTTACAGCTTTATATAGAACCATCTTATGGAGGTAAGATATATCTATGTATTGGCGGGCGGGAAATAGGATCCTTAAAGTCTAACCTTTCTGTCTTCTGTACATATTATTAATATAATTTCATCTCAGCAGGGTAGGAAAAAAATTTGCATAATTAATTTTAATTTCGTATTTACATATGTGTACATATGTACCAATGTATTTGTGTGAGTGTGTGTGTGTGTGTATATTT
>JANSTT010010766.1:0-24514 GCA_026745375.1 Platyura marginata | reverse complement strand
CATGTCATTTCAACTGCGTCAAGTATAGTTATAGCGTAGCACTATATCGTACATGTGGACAGAATCAGCGTACTGGTAAGCTCTTGCTCATGCTTTAAAAAAATTATAACAGCATTATATAGCAATATAGCACATAGAGACCGCTCTAAAAAGGGAAACTGAAATTGATAACGATTTTTTAATTCAAAATTAAAACGCTGATTTCGCTATAGTTTTTAGACCAGTTAGCTAACGCCGGCGTTCGATATCAATGAGTCGATATAACTGCCAAACAACTTCTTGCGCTTATATGTGTGACATACGCGATCAATAAAAAAGATTTACATTGCTGTAATATTTATAATATGAAAATACACAAAAAATCAAAATACTTGTCACTTTTCGTCCTGTCTGGAGGTGTCGTAAGACGAAAGATAATAAAATAACATTTCAGCACATATTCAGCATCTTATTTATAGGACTACGTTCAACTTAAAAATTACAAACACAATGGCCATACTATAAGTGTGAGTTTTTCGACTTATCGATAAGTGACGGCGTTTCCATTCAAAATCAGCCCACCAGAGATAGGTGATTTTTATAGGCGATTTTTGTTTTGGTAATTGCTTGCAAAAAACTAATCCTTAATCGCTCTTTGTAATATATATATAGTATGTAATGTATGTATAACCTATCCTATATGGACAATCAAAGATCGTACTATTAATTTTATTACCATTTGTAAAAGTTTCTAATGGCCATTTAAAATTTAAAAAAGAATTAATTTACGCAAATACATTAAAAACCTTTTCAATTTTTTTTTATATATTCACCCATCGTACTGTACATTAAATAACAGAAATAAAAATAATCCACGAAATTTGATTTTAGCCTAAAGTCTTGGGCTTAGCTGCAAATTGTGTACTTTCCACATCCCATTATAATAAACACTCTTTTTTGTCTAATCGAACAAGATGCTCAAGCTTTATGAACGAAAATTCAAAGCTTTATCGTCCATTTTATATTCCATTATAAGAACGAATAAACAAACGAAAAGTTGTTTGTGTTATGTGTTGGGCTTCGAAATAAGGAAATACAATAGAAAGTAAAGCTTGAATACAGAGATTAACTCCTAGAAACAAAGGCACACAAAAAAAAAAAAAAAGAAGACATCTAAAATAACTTTGTGAGTACATAGAGCCCCATTGAATTTCCTTCTCCTCTGTTTTTATTCTCATGAAAATTTCTTATTAATTTGGAGTTTTCTTTTGCTTCATAAAACAATTATTTATGTGATCGCATTACTTTTCCATTTACGTTGCTCAATATTCGTTTATTTACGGTAGGATTTGTTTGATTGTTTTTGTTTCAATTGCTGGTTAGACAAATCATTCAAATGAAAATCTATTTTTGTGCTTATTTATTCTCTTAATCCAAGAAGCGTGATGGATTTTTTTTTGGTTAATCTTTCTTTTTGGTTAGTATATTAGTGTGAAGACAGTAATTAATATTTGGAAATTTAGAATAAAGCTATTGTATTTATTTAATAAGAAAATGAGTCATAAAAGGAAAATGTGTCATCTATCCCCCAAATAACTTTTTTTAGTGTGTAATTGTATCTAAAAAAATCTTAAAAATCTAACCAAACACCTGAGTAAAAGTTTTTATTGGCGATTTGTATAGGTCTTGATGTTAGTATTACACACCACAAAATAATAATTAAGAAAAGATAATTTAAAGGATGAAATAGTTCCACGACCTACCGTTACGGCGCTGTAATCAATTGTATGTAACTTCTGGAGTTTTGTATTCAATATATTTGTTGTACTAATGTATTGCATTGATGATGATATAGAATCGGTTCTACGTCAATTCTTCGTAACACAATTCACCGTAACAAAATTCTTCGTATAACCAAAAAAATCATGGAAATCAAAAAATTAGGATTAAGTTTCCAAAATTAATTTAATATGTTTTCGTCCAAATCTCAAATTTCAGGAACTTTTGGAAACAGCAAAACTATTTTATAAATCAAAATGTAATAAAAACCAAAAAAAAAACTAATTTAAATTTTTTTTTAAAAAATAAACAATTTTGATACGAAGAAATGTCCTACGATGAATTGTTTTATGAAGAATTGACGAGATATCATTTGATATTTGATGTTCATTTTTGAGAAGATAATTTATAAGGAGATAACAAATGCAAATGCAACAATAAGTACGACTCTTTGATTTAACTAACTTTGATTTAAGTAGATTACTTATGCTCAACTAAATACATAGGTAGTATTCAAGCAATTTTAAACATAAACGAATGAAAACTATTATAGGTTATGTAGAGGCGTTTTCTTAAATCCCTTTACTTTTAAATCCTGAAGTTTTCGCCAACATACAAGCATTTTTGGGTCACAATCTCAAATGATATAATTTATAATCAAATAAAATTCAAACAAAAACTAGTTAAGCACCAATAATAATTTGTGTATTTTAATATTTTCACGCGTGTGTGCTTAGTTTTAATATATTAATAGGAAACCAATTATAATGTACATATGTACAGTACATACCTACATAGATATGTATATTTCTAAAAAGGATATATTCAATGACCATGCAAATTTTCAAATTAATTTTCAATCTACGTATTTGTATACATTGTGAAAATCATCCAATTAAATATTAATTTTTCGACTGAAAACTATTGCGCTTTTATATAGACTTGAAAACAATTTTCGATTCATATTTATAACACATAACTACATACATACATAAGTACATACCTAGCTAGAACTACATAACTATAATTATACCTGGTCGATTATAATTGTTAAGATTTACCGAAAATTATGCATAGCTATTTATAGGTAGCAATTAATATTACTTAGTATAGAGTAAATAGGCTATTTTATTCTTACGGAAGGCACTTTTTAAGAATTTTTTCTCATTCTTTGTAGATAATAGTTTGAATTTTTGGAGCATCATTTTCTTTATTAAATGGCAACTGAACAACATTTTTTTACTTGAAAAAAAAAATCTAATTGGTTAGATTTTGTATTTTCGAATTGCATGTGTGCTTCATGCCTTCATGTTTAGATGAAAGATTTTTCAGTGCGTCTATTTTCATGCGATTTCAAGCAAAACGCGCCCGCCATACAATTTTTGATTGCTCGTAAGTTTTTTAATTGAGTTACATTTTAATTTTTTTTTTTAGTTAACCCTATTTGGAAAAATACTTCTAATTCAAAATAAAAGTTCTATTAATTTATTCGTTTTTATGGCTATGGAATGGCGTTATGGAGTTACAATCAATTTTATGTAATTTCTAGGATTTTTAATCATTTACTAGAAAAATGTTTGGATTATGGAAAAAATGAATGAAATGAATGTATTCCCTATCCTCGTTCCTTCTGGGTCCACATATTATCCGCAGCACTTTCCATTCAAATACTCTCAGCCGATTTTCGTCAGCTCCGGTGATTGTCCAAACCTCAGCACCATAGGTTAACACAGGTCTGACAAGGGTCTTATACAGTACGAGTTTGAGTGATCTGGTCAATAACCTAGATTTTAGGATTCTTTTATGCGCATAACAGCAACGGTTTGAAGCTTTTAAACTTTCCTGAATAACGCATGCATACTATTGCCACTATTCATGGAGACACGTAGCGGTTCCCGATTATTTGAGCTTCCCTTTGACACCTTCACATATTTTGTTTTCGCTTGATTTCGCTCTGTCCAGCTTTTCACATACTTCTCTTAATGTCGATGTATTGACCGCCATAACGGCCACATCATCTGCGTATGCGCATATCTAATGTGATTTGTTGAAGATCATGCCATAGTTCTCCAATTGCCCTATCGTGTAGTGTAATACCAAATTAAAGATTAACGTAGAGAGTGAATCTCCTTGTTTAACACTGATATTTATGTCAAAGAGTCTTTCCACCGATTTTCCTTATATTACCACCTTGGCTTTAGAGCTACGAATAAACAAAATAGACATGGAAAAAGTCATAGATAATAAACAAATACTCATACGGGTATATTATAACTGGCGAAGCCAATTATTCCTTGTCTACTTCTTTTTTATAGATCTATACAAACCTAGGATTATAAAAACAACTGGAATCTGTAAACACTGCTGCTTAATTCATTTGATTAAAATCAGAAAACTAATAGATTAAGTAAATTAGTATTGCATTCTAATGTTTTCATTGTTTAATAATAAATTATGAAAATATTCAACTCATCCACGTTCATCATCCCTTCCATAAACATTTAATATGTAAACATTAAATATCAATTTCTGGTCGTTTGTTTCGCTGGTCGCTTCCCATATATGTATAAGTAAATTGTAGAGAGATCTTATTTCATTGAAAATTTAATTAATTTTATTTCATTTCAATTTCTACTGAAATCATTCATTTTATATTCTCTGTGCACATATTTACATAAGTATACTACATATATGTACACTACACACCATATAGCCAAATTGTTTGAACAAATAACATGTATAATATTATGTATGTATGTGTGTATATGTATTTGTTGATGTCTCAAGTGCAGTTATGCACAGCCCATTATTCAAACCCCCACATACCCACCCCCTCAGCTTTTGTAAATATATGGTTCCAACAAACAGAAGCCTCTTATAAGATTCAATCTTAACATCAATAGCTGCTTCATTCAACAAGAGAGATGTTTATCGTCTAGAACACGATTTTGTATTCATACTGAACAGAAATTTCTCGCTTGATGGTGGTAGCATATTGCTTTTGCGTTTAACGGATGTGTACTAACAATGTGCCGGTAATGCCGATACCAATTTATGAGAAGATAGATGGGATATGATTGGGATTTGTAAGTTTTGTGGTTTTTAATTTATGCATAAAAAAAAAATTCACCAGTTTTATTTTATTTGATAGGCAAATTTGATGTGTAGCAATTTCAGTGATATCACAGTAGGCGTATACCTATACATACATCGTTTAGTCATTTTTGATAGGCTGTACCAACACATAGGCTTCCAATATGGTTTTGAAACAGATTTTATTGAAATAACATTGTTTTTACATTATGAATGGTTTGGATGCGACTTTCAACTGAACAAACTTAAAGACACAAACCCTCTTAGTGATCCAGTGAGAACGCATATCGACAGTTTATTAATGAACTGCATGTTTTTCGTCGTGTTCACTGATCACTTGAACATTCTGAAATAACGCCACTGCTTTTTAGCACATCTATCATTATTCAGACAAGGTTGTTTCATCAAATTTGAACGAAAATCTTATTAAGTCATGTGCACAATTTCATACGTATCAGAAATGCAAATGGCTATTTAGTGAAATTACCCTCGCTATATGGAAAAAATTAAGTAAAAAGTTTTAACTAAAAACATATTTCTATTATTTTAACATTTTTATTTAAAAGTTTGCATTTTCACCTGTAAAACAAGCCAAAGCTCATCAAAATCGACTGAATAGTTTTTGTTCTATGATTATTTTGAATATCACTACATTCTTTACATGCCAAAATTGATGCATGATTCGCCGCTGCGCCAAGAAAAAGCGCTATGTAGAAATCTTCGAATTTTTTTTTATCATTTTAAATTATTAATCAATAAATTATCAATAAAACAAAATTAAAAATTTTAATCAATTAGGCAAATAAATATGCTGCTGAAAACCTTTCTAATAAACAGACTACTAAAATTTAGAAATGTCAATAATCAAAAAATTTCAACCCGGAGTTCAGCCTTGTTTTTCTTATTTTAAATATTTCCGAAACTTTTTTCCAGCAATAAGAACGATTTATTTGAAAATATCATCAGTACCGATACCCAAAACGATACTCAAGTACCGATATGTGATGGGTTACAGTACGGTAAATAAAGTTTGTCAAATGATAATTGGAGGTTTATACCAAAAGTCTAGGAAACCTGTGTATATAAGTGATTCTATCTATATAGAATCAAGCACAACATCCCAACAGCTCATCTGAAGGCAAGCCATTTAAATTGGCTCTAGAAACTAGCAATAAATTACTGGCAGCATTGCTTCTAAATTCCTTGAAAGCTTTTATTGTGCTAAACCCAGCTTTGTATCATAAATTGACCAGTTATAAATTCCAAATACTTCGCTAAACCTTATATTAGCTATCTAATGACTAATAAGTATGAGTCTGCATCAAAGAAATTTTTGCCATAAATCGCCATCGACGACCTCGATGCAATCAATAAATAAGCCAATAAGAATTTTCTCTTATACTGGAATGCTGCAAAATCACAGGCTGTTAGTCGCATTCTTTACATAAATCGTACACGTTCGTAATTTAGGTAAAACTTTTTCCACCTCTAATGTTGTCAAATACCTAGGAATAGAGTATATATCAATAACAAATTATCGTGAATCAGGCATGGGCAAACGAGGCGTTGCACAATAACGCTTCAATAGGGTGGAAAAATGTATACACAAAATTCACATCAAATTCTTAGCAAATTCCATGCAAACCGTCTGCCCTAATCAGTAAAGAACATTGTATATTTATCAGTCGAACACGACTAACGACATCTATCGTGCCGAAAAAATATTTCTATTTCACTGTAATACGCTTTTCATCTTCTTTCTATGATTTTTCTTCTAATTTTTTGTCCTATACTTTTTTGCGTAACTATGATGTCGCTATTACTGTCTTTTATTCTGTTATAACTAAATGCGTCACGCTTATATTTGGCGTCGCCTCGCACTAATGCTGCGTATATTCAAAATGTTTGTATATAATGCAGTGTGGTTGGTAGACGGTGATACTTAATACAATAGAATCAGAACATAATTAATAGATTAAAATTTATGCAGTACCTTAAGAATAGCTTTGAATTATATGATTGATGTTGATTTCGATATCAATTCAATAAATTCAGAATAAACAAAAACAAATTATTAAAAAAACATTTTTACACGCCACTGGCATTTAATTTTTTTCTTTAAAATTTATTTCGCGACATCCAATAATATTCCATTATTACTTTATATAGGTTGGTTTATTGTTGTTGTTGGGTGCTGAAAGTGCTCACTATGCCCATGCCTGTACCTGGATGGATGAAGCTACGAAAATTATTATTACAAGAAACTATGTTCACGAAGGATTCCACTTACGAAAAGTTGTGAAAAACTGATCTATTAATATGCAATTTTTCACTATATTCACATCAGCATAGTGTTTGGTCATTTATTTTCAGAGGCAAGATCAAAGGAGCGGTTTTTTTAACAAACCTATTAGTATTTCTTTTTATGTATATACCTAAATTAGGGTGGTCCAAAATAGCTATTTTTTACATTTTTTAAATTAAGGGTAGTTTTCGGGGCAACATGGGGGTGTATTAGGGGCGCCAAACCCATATGCGTGATACATCAAATTCTTCGTTGGATAGTCCTCTACAAGTCCTATAAGTTTAATTGAAGATTACATTTACAATCAAATTTTTGAAAAAACCAAAAAATATGTACCTGATTTCTTTGGATTTAGAAACAAATTGAGGGGATTGGAGACTCGCTAGCATGAAAAATTGTTTTGCAATGTAATTGGACCACACTAGCCTACATAAATACATAATTTCTATTGAACATCATCGGTAATCATTAATATTAAGATTTTATTTCTATTCAAAATTGACAATACTTAGACGTTTACGGTTACATAGAGAGAACAATAATCAAAAATATTTTACGAAGACAAAAGTTTTCTCTTGCCGTTTCAATGTACAAAAATGAAATAAAATCATTGAACAATTGTAATTAAAAATAAAAACCACTCTTAATTTTTGTAACGTTCAACCGCACAATGTAATTATATTATTCTATGCGAATGTGACATTTGTATTGGAAATCAAACAATTGTATAATTATCTGATATTGGCAGTGAGATTAAAGTGTAAATAAAAATCAAACACAAACCCGGCTTCAGTTAATTGAAAATTTCAATTTGAATAAGTTAATTTTGTTGAATTTAAATTTTTTCCGTTTTTTTTTTCGTATAAAAATTAAAGCTAAAATGAGATCTTCCATTTATCGTTCAGTTATTATTATTTTATTGTATACAATTTTTACTGGACAATGTAAAATAGTCAACTGTAAAAAAGGAAATCAACACCTTGGTATGGCAACCAAATTCAGAACATATAATCAAATTTCCAAAGTAATTACTGGAAATCCATACATTTTATATCGAAATATTTATTCGAGTAAACTTCCGTATCCTCGTCAACCATTTTGGCACTTTGCTCGTTAAATTTATGTATTTTTAAAGATAAATCAATGATAAATTTTTAAAATTTGTTATTTTATTTGATAAATTAAAGAATTTCATATTATAACTCGAATTGTTTCAATTCAAAATTCATTTGGTCATAACTGACCAGCCATATAATATCTAGTGGCGAGTGTTACTATTTTCATAAATGTTCCATAGTCATTAATAGTGTCAAATGGCCAAACAAATTTTGAGATATTTTTCGACCTAGTCTATTAATATTTCTAATTCTTATCGGAAAATTTGTTGACCTATTGAGTATTAAATATTGAATATTAGGTTGGAGGTCATTAATGCGCCTCGAACTATTTAGATCTATTGTGCCCCCCCCCTTCTTACTTCTATTTTCATGGAGCCACTCCATTATCTAGAGTACCTCCTCAAGTTCAGTTTCTTTTAGGAATTTTAGGATCTTGAGTGGATTTCGAAACGGAACGTTTTTCTAGGCTAGGCAGTACTCTCCCAGATGATCTCTTCTGTTGTGGATGAGTACTCCGCATTCCGTGATGAATGTATTGGGGTTTCTTCACAGAACCTGTACGTGCCGCTTTCTTCCAGACCCTTAGGTGTCCTTTAAGCCTGCAATGGTCTGTCAGGAAACCCGTCAGCATTCCAAGTCTGTTTTGGCTAATTCTTATACTAGCCTCATACCTCTTTCGATTATAATTACGAAGTAGTATTTTGGATTGCCTTAGATTATAATTACCAAGTAGTATTTTGGATTGCCTTAGCTTAGGAAGGTCGCTCCATTGCTTGGCTTTTCTCTCTTCTTCCTCCTTTTTCAGTTCTTTTCAGATTGTATTTGTACCGATCCCACAGAAGGGCTCTGGTAAACTGAAACAGATAGATGCCCTCTTTCTTGCCAGCTCATCCGCCCTTTCGTTTCCTTCTATGTCAACATGCCCAGGCAACCAGTAGAGAGTGACTTTGTTGGTTCTGCCTAGTCCGTTGAGTTTATTTAGGCATTTCTGGACAATCCTGAAGTTGATGGTGTTTGCGCTCAGCGCCTTGATGTCAGCCTGGCTATCTGACAGAATTATAATGCTTTGCTACTAATAGTTCCTATCGAGGTTGAACTGAGCACACCTCTCAATTGCATGCACTTCTGCCTGCCTGGGTGCATGACCTAGCTACATATAGTCACTCTTGTAATTAAGGTATTGATTAGCTTAAGTATTCGATTGAAGTTGACTAACAATAATGTCCAGCTGCGGTTTATACATTATACCCAATAAAGATTATGTTTAAAACTACATCTTATTTCCAGCGAGATCATAAAACAAAACTTATGCCAATTCTTCTATGTCATGTTGGCACAAAAACCCATTGCTGGCTTACTTTCGGACACAATGAGAATAATATATGTACATAGTTTTGTACAACTCTACCTGTATCCTCAATTGTTGCAAATTACGGATGTGACAATCGAGTTAATTAAAAAATAGATCCAAAAAAATTATGAAATATGATCGTACTATTTTTCTAGTGTAATCGAATACTTTACACTGTTCTCCAGTTTTGCATAAAAAACCCATAAAATTTAAATTACACCGAAATTATTCAAAAATAATCGATCGCCTTTTTTAACACTCTCTTTATAGTTATATCTTAGCATATGCTCTAAAAACTGCTTATCATTAAAGCATCAATTTATGATATTGATTCTACTCCATATGTGCCGCCGTCCCAAAAACTTTACATCCCAATATATATAGCTTCGTTTATTGAATTCATCCAAAGGCTAATAACAATTTTAATAAATATGATATAAGGTCGATAGTATGAACACAAAAATAAACATCGAAGGAGAGCACATAAAAAAAAAAATTAAATGGTAACAAAATTCGATAACCATAGCTAGGTGATTAATTTTCCAGTCCGTTTTGGATTTAGATTTTACTTATTCATTTATTATTTCTAGTAAATATGCAATTCTTCAATCTATGACCATCAATACTAATAATATTATTCATTTAGTCATCAAGAGATTCAGACCTATTTTATATACTACTCCTAAGAATGCACTACTCCTCTTAATATTCTACTCCTATGAGTGTATGTACTACTCCTATGAATTTACTATTGCTATGAACATACTACTACTCTGAATATACTACTCATATGAATATAACACTCATATGAATACTACTCCTTCAATTTGGTACTATACACTTCGGTGATAATTTCATTAAACTAAATTTAAAAAAAAATTTGAACTTGAAGGGTTATTTCTTTCATCTATCGCCATCAACATAGGTAAATATCATTCATTCAATCACCAGCAGCTCCAGACCTATTTAATATACTACACCTATGAATATACACCCTGAATATACTACTCCTAACCTAGCCTAAAACAATTACTGTACCCTTCAGCGATAATTTCATTAAACAAATTTTTTTTTAAAAAGTTGGCACTTGAAGGGTTAACTTTTTCCAAAAATTATTCGGAATTCAAAACGATGTTAAAGCACAAAGATTGAAAAGCAAAAAAAATATTTGTATTCAGACAAATTTTTGGATGTTCATGCGGTTTGGTTTATAAAACATTTTTATTAATGAATAATGAAATTAAATATAAAAAAATAGATACAAAAAAAGGCAACAAAAATTATGACTTTGTTACTGTTACTGTTACTTTACTAACTGACTTTACTTTACTAGCTGAGTTTCAGAAGAAGACTGAACTAACAAAATGTAATAATGATAAAAATAAAAATTAATTGTACATATATTGTAAAAATTAGGGTGGACTGAATTAGGAAAATGTAAATATTCCGACATACATTCATAAATGAATGTGTATGTATATGGATGAAAATCTTATCACCCTGTATTGTATAATAATAATAATTTTCGACAACAATTATAAAACATCGATAACTATAAAAAGTCAAAGAAAAATCAATACAAAATTAACCGTTCTTCGACATTACCGTTTAATTCGATTGGAAATTTATTGAATTGAACCAAACGATAAAACTGAGTTAATATACCCCCTCTCCACCCTTCTCCCGTTCAAAGAAAAAACTAAATCCCTAATCGCCGTTTTGTCTTACATATCTTCCAATACATCTCTCCTAAACTGGCTTTATAAATATACATATACATATATCTATATACATAAATACATACATACATATATAGATATATATATATATATATATATATACATTTATAGATATATTTTAGAGAGAAGAAAGTGTAATCTCTGTGCCATATTGAATTTCAACCAGACGGTTTCGTAATATGTGTGTTGTCTGCCGATGTGAAAATCAAACGTTGGATAAAATGATAACTTTCACAAACCATTAAAATATTCTTTTCTATTGTTTTTTTTTTTTGATGCACCCCATTTCCACACCCGAAAAATATTATAAAACCCTTTTGTATTGTATATCGAATATTGATAGGTAAAAATAAGTTTTGTTGGAGATGGGGTCAAACAATTAATTGATGAATTTATTGCATCTCCTAGATCTAGTGGTCCTCAAACTAGGTACTGCGAAAAAAAATCATTTAATTAAATTTTCATAAGAAAACCAACTTATTGCACCCAGAATTAACCACTTTTTGTTGGGTTCATCACTTTTTGTGTGGGAAAAATGCAGCACTTGAAGTGTTCCCTTTTTTTTATATATTTTTTAATGTGTTTTTTTTTTAAACTTTATGTACTTTAATATTTATATTTTAAAAAAAATCCTCAATTTAATTCCTCAAAATTAAAAAAAAAAAGATTTTGTAAATCGTTACCTTTAGTAATCTTTTAAGAACAAAATCAAATTAGAATTAGAAAAGAAATTCGGAAATTATGGTTTGAAAGTAGTTTTAAATTCTTTATTCTATGGAATATCAATGGTAAATAAGAAAATCATATATTTAGTATGTATTTACTTTTTCAGTTTTATAAACTGTGATTCAATACCATACACTCCAACCGAGACGTTATTTTTCTGATCATATTCAACCCAATCGTCTTCAGACAGATCAACATTCTCAAAGGTTGGTCCATTTTCCGAACATTTAACAATCCATCCAGAACGTGGAGAAAATCCTTCCGGCTCTACACCACGGCAATCAAATGCGACAATAGTTTTAAAAGTATCAGAATCATCAGCCGTATAAACAGCTAGTCAATTAAATGAATGGATAAATTAAAAATTTTATTTAAAACCAAAAATAATCATCATACATACCATGAGTTCCTTCCAAAATATTAATAGAATTTTCCCGACTACACAATTTACATTTCATATAAAAATTAAATCCGTCCGGATTCCTTGAGTCAGCATTGGTTGTTTCATCTTCGGCAAGTGTGTGCCATTTTTCAGAGGCTTCGCCACAATTGGTACATCTGACTTTAACGAAAAATGTATATGTCGAAAAAGAGGTTTTCAATTCGTCGATATTTTCTAATGTAGTTTTAATTTGAAGTCCAATTTTAACCATATTTCTTAAAATTTACAACGAAATCACAAAATAATTTACGGTTATGTTAAAATAAAAAATAAATGAAATGTCAAATCAAATAAAGTTTGAATCCCAGCCGACGAGAATGACTCAGTTTATGCAAGGTCAACTCAACTTTGATATGCAATTTCATTTTGACAATTGGTGTTTTTTGTCTATTTTAATGCAACGAGGGTTGCCACAAAATTTTATTTGTATGCACTTTTAAAAACGCATAGAAAAAAACGAGTTTTTTGAATGCGTTTAGCCTAAAGACTTAAATTTTTCAGGTTTCTGGTGTGCGCAGGACAGCTGGTATTGAAAATGAGCAAAATCTCCCTTCGATCCTCTCCCATACACATTTTTTCCTAATACAATTTCTATTTCTACAAAAAATTTCTGAATTTCTGTATATAGATTCTGCCTTCTAAATAAAATTTATTAAATTTGGCATAAGCAAACCCTTGAGACCAATTTATTTAGTCTAACACTAGTGTTACTTAGCACTAGTTCGAAAACGAGAACTCGGGCTAACAGTCCAGTACTCGATCATTTATTCACATCGAAGTACTACTCTAGTACGAGTTAAAATACATGCCGAGTGCTACATACTAAAAACGGCGCTTCGAACTAGCACTCCGATCCGAGAACTGAAGTACAACAAATTTCGTCTCAAAATCGATTGCTAGCACTGAGCGAATTAAATTGGCTAAAAACTGCGTGTTTGAGCCTCTGCACCACAAAATCCTGGTGTTAGCGAAAACAAAGTGCTAACACTAGTTCCAAAATCGCAGTTTTAAGACCTTAATACTCGGTGAATAAATACATCGGAGTTTTAACTTTATTTCTAGCTCGAGTTATCGGAACGGTGTACTAAAAAAAAATTGGCCGTTAGTAGATTTTTATCGATTCTCCTTGTCATCGGCCCAGGTAAAAAAGTTGAGAGTTGTTACATAGTTTCGTAGCACTAATCTAAATCTAAAAGAACCAACCGGAAGCGAAGACCGCCATTTTGAATTTTTTTTAATAAATTTTTAAAAATAGAATTCAATGTAAATTTAAGATTCAAAAGTGGAGGAAAGTGGAGGAATTTTTTTTAGAATTGAATCCTCCCCTACACTTCAGGGTGAAGGTTTTCGATAAAAACCAAAAGTATAATCTGAGTGAGTGACTTACTAAATATTATCGCCATTTATGATATAATTTTGAATTATATATTTGAAAATATTGCATAGATTAATATAAAAGATTGCATTTAACTATTGAAGCATATTTTATAGCACTGAAAATTGTTCACTCCATCGGAAAGTTTCTACACTGTTTCCAATTTTCCAGAACAACAATGACAATGATGTACAGTTGTAAGCGTTGGCTGTGCATAATCCTGATTCAGATTTTTCTCTTTAATTTGCTTTAAAATTTTCAAAATTTCATGAGCCGTTTCTGTTTTTGTTTGTTCTACTTCATGAACATCTTTAATATCACTAACCTCAATGGCTTCCTTAACGTCGTCCGTATCATTATTGTTATTATTTTTATTATTATTACTATTATTATTATTGTTGCTAATCGTATCTGATGGTGGTGGCGTAGTAAATATATTGGTGGAAAAGTCGACACCATTTTTGGAAAGTAACCTCTCAACCAGACTGTTTAAAATCACAAGCATTCCTTTCATTTCATCTTTTTCATTGGCAATATGTGCGAGTTGTTGGTCCTTTTCAATTTCTCGCTGCTTCAGTAGACGCCGTTGATTTTGATACAAAGCTATATATTCGCCAATCGTTTCCGTTTCGCCTTGCAATTGCATAACCAAATGTTCCAGACGATGTTTCTCTTCGGTTAAATCAGCCACCTCGGATATTGTTCGGGTGAACCGTTGCTGGAGTCTATCCATTGCCTGATCCGTAGCAATATTCAATGTTGATGATATCGACAAAGTTTCAGAATTATCAATTGGATGTGAATGCGCCGCTGATATATTATAGGTTTTCTCAACATCCTGATAAGTTACGTTCAAATCGTCATTCACCGTCGATGCGGTATCTTTTCGATCTTTATCGTGTCCGGACAGCTCTTTGTTTGAATGTTCTTTTAATCGGGTACGCAGTTCATTAATTATTTCATTGGCATTTTGAAGTTCCTGCTGCAAAACATTATCGGAATGATTTTGGGCTTCATAATGCCTGAGTCGGTCAAGTTCCTGTGATGATTGTAATATTTGTTTGTTGAGTTCAACATTTTCATGACTTAATCGAATCATTTCCTCATCTTTAAAATGTAATTTTTCCTTTACCGTTAACAGTTCCGTTTCAATATCATTTGATTTAAGCAAAAGTTCCCGTCCAAGATGTTGTTCACTTTGCAGCTTATCGGTCAGTTCCAATTTGTCGTTGCTCTGAAATGGCCAATAAATTATTTTCAAGTTTTTCCACTTTTTTTTATTTAAAATTACGTACCAACTGTATGTAGGCCTTTTGTATTTCCTCCAGTTGACTTTTGAGTTCTTGATTTTGTGCCACAGCCCGGGACGCAGCGATTTTGTCACTTTCGATAGTTGCAATTAAATTTTTCGAATCGGGTGCTTCACTTTCGTATCGTTCAATTGTTGATTCCATTGTTTCGATCATTTGGATTTTTTCCTGTAGTTGATGTTGGAGAAGGTGCAACAGATTATTTTGTTCTAAGATTTGTTGCTGAAAAGAAGATTATTATGGCAATTATTATTATAGTGGAATTTTATGGGAAATAAAGGTTATTTGATCAGTTCGTCTGAATAGTCTTTATTTTCTCCTGAACTGATGCACTCTAAACTGACGAGGCCCTATTACTCTGCTTTTACATTTATAGAAATTTTGGATTTACCATAACTAATCAGGAGAGGTTTTGATATAAAATAAGTTCCCATCTTAAGGTCCTTAAATCAGATTCTATTCTAATCCAAAATTGCTTCCTAATCTAAATCCAGTTGTATATAGGACATCCATAATGTAGCAAGAAGAGACAATTCGCTGGACATATTTGATAAGGAGAGAGATCTGAGATAGGCCTTAATTTCACGATACAAATATGTAGAAGTTCCAAGAAGTCCGCTAAAGTCTATCGAAGTACGAGAAGGTCCTAGGAACTCTAAGAAAGTCCGGTGGAAGAATACTTTTTACTCATAGATCTGACTCAATGACCTAAAAAAAACCTTACCTGCAAAGTATTCTTCTCACTCTCTAAATGCTCACATTTCACCGTTATCGCTGCAATTGCTCCAGATTCATCCACCTTTTTCTCCACATTCTGATGACCATCCATGAAATTCTTTTGCTTCGACATTTGTTGTTGAATTTGCCGTTCCAAATCACCAATATGTTTCGTCAAATTAAGTTCCCGTTTGGATAGTCGTTCATTATCGGCCGATAAATCTTGAATTTGCTGTGCCAAATATGATGACTCCTTGTTCAAATGCTGCACATACGTTTGATATTGTTGACTAGCCTGATCACGTTCGGTCACCATTTGCTGAATAACATTCTGCATTTCCAGAGTTTGTTTTTCGTACAGCCCATTTTGTTGCATCAGTGATTCGACTTTTTTATTGGACTCAATTTGATCACCAGCTGAAAATTGTTCAACACGCAATTGACTAAGACTCAAATCAGACTTTAGGCGAGTTAGTTCCACATCTAGTGTACTGATATCTTTAACCTTCAACGACAATTTTTGCTTTAGTTCGGAAATTTCTTCGTTCGATTCTTCGATAGTTTTTTTGGATTTCTTAATTTCATCCTGAGCATTTTCCAATTCCGAACATAATTTTTGCTGAGAATCATCATATTTACCATGAGAAATTTTAATCGTTTCTAATTCTTTTTCGAGATTTTGAACCCGGTGCCGTGATGCATTCAATCTACCCTGTAGTTCTTCAACTTCAGTCGATTTGGTATTTGATAGATTTTGATATTTACTCAGAGAAGCGGTTAGCTCAGCCTTTTCTCCAACCAAAACATTGATTGTTTGCTGAAGTGGCTCAATTTCGTTGCGTTTTTTGACATTTTCTACTTCAAGTTTTTCAATTTTGCATTGAAGTTCCTGCGCATTTGAATTGTTGGCCAAAATTTGTTTGGACAATTCTTGATTGCGTTCCCTTTCCATGTACAGCTCGTTCGAAAATTGATCCATTTGATTTGTAGAGTAATTTTCGGTGCCAATAGCTGTCTGCAAGTTATTGTATTGACTAAATGTTTGATCAATATTTTGAACATTTTCATTGACATTGAAATTGGAATCATATGGTTCGTAACCAGTTTCAGATTTAATACCGTTGAATCCTTCATTTTGATAATGTGGATGTTCGATTTCATTAAACAATGTTATATTTGAATTGCTGATCAAATTCTGAGGAACACTAGGCAGCATCTGGTTATCTTGCGAAATTTCCCCTACGTATGATTGATCTGCTGATTTTATATTTTCGATATACTGCTCTGGCAGTGATTCCGATGAAATAGTCTGAATGTCTGCTTTATGTTTTGATTTAAATTCTTTTAGCTAGAAATAAATAGTTATCAATTTATTTATTACTCAATTTAAAAAGGTAAAGAAATTAATAAAAACATTGACGTGTCAATTGATGCCATTTTTTCGTCGCAAAAGAAAACGATCAAAAATCATTGTGGAAATTACCTTTTTCTTAGCGGCTGCTAGTTTTTCCGATTTAGATTTATCTGCCATTTCCCTAGGATTTTATTTTTTAAATTTATTATGATTATTATTAAGATTTATTTAATATTTCAGTTTTTTCATTCGCGTTTTGTATTCTTGTAGCAGCGCCATTAGTGCCAACTTGTTTAACTACAGATCGGTTTCGGCGCTGCCTCATTCAATTTTTTTACAATTCTTGACGGCTCTATTATGTATGCAGCCAATTAAAAAGAAATGTGTTCCGAATTATTTTGGGCATGAGAAAAATGGCAACAAATTGTCTAAATTATCCTTGTATATTAAATTCTTTATCCAGGGCACGTGACCCTAATAATAATAATAAAATAAAAAACATAGTTAAGTCACTTGAGCCAGATTACATGACTGACGTTATTTTTTCTCTAAATATAAAGTAAATTCTAATAGCAATGATTTGATAAAACTAATCGACTTTAGCTATAGTACAACTTGATAATGATAAACTAAGAAGCTTAGAATTTATTGAGAAATTGTATAAAATGTAATAACCTTTTTTTGTTTTATGCTCTTCAACTTTTTCATGCGATATTCCGAAAAAATTTTATTATACTTCATTTTTGGTAAAATTCTACTACTATCACAAACTGTAAAACGACAACACTGATGACACTGCTTTGATTTGGTTCTATGCTAGAGTAGGAAAGCTATATCAGTTATACGATTCTATTGCTGTCAAACTAAGTTAAATAAATAAATAAATATTATCAATTCTTTTTAAATTTAAAATTAAAAATTGTTATCCGTAATCCATAAATCCGTAATTAGTGAGTATTTAGTATCTCAAATACTATTCACTGTTAGTATTGAGTAATTGAATTAGGTTAGGGTACTGCATATCAATAATAAAAGATGTCAACAACAGAGAATTTAATTGTGGCCAAAACAAAGTTAATGACTGCTTTAGGTGACAATGAGTCCGCATACCTAGCCAAGATGAAATTGTGGTTTTCACAGAAATGGACAAAAGAGGAATTTGACATTGAGTCCCGAAAATTACTGACGGCTGACAAAATGTTCCTGCACAACGATTTCATATTGGCATTAATCAATAAAGTTGATCCGTTAATGGGTTCGGTAGCATTTTCCGACAATAGCAATCATCTGACAACGAAAAATAATCGCAAACGTAAACGAAGCTCTCGACCTCAATCGGATCGATCCACATTTGAACCAATCGAAATTTATGATTATCTGCCAGATGAAAGTTCCGAATTTGTACGACCACCATCGTCTGGTGGTAGTCCACCGCCAATATCACCGCAACGATTTGCCGTACAGGAACTGTTTTTGCCCGATGCCGGTTTGGTGATGGGTCGTCTATTGGTCGGTGCTTGGGAAGCTGGATTAGTAATTGCTGAAGATGGTGCTGCTGAAGTTATTGTTACAGCTGTTCAGGTAATTTTTTTTTTTTTACTTAATTTCTTCTTTTAATCAAAGAATGTTTTTAGGTACTTCTAAAGAATATCATTTCATCAATACTGATGAAAAAGAAAAATTACCGAATGACCGGCAATGGTTCATTTTTCTATGATGTCGGCACGGCCATGAAAGATCCCTCCCTAAGGAACACATTATCCCGACAACAAATCGATGATGCGCCAATCGAATTGGACAAAGCCATAACATCGATGAATATTAATCGACCACAGCCAGAAATGGAAACGATTTCGGCTAAAGGAATATTTTTGTCGGCCTGCGAAGATATGCATCATATGGGAAGACGTCGAATTACCATTAACGATGTGTACAATGCCCTGTTGGATAAAAATTCAATTGCCTCCCATACAATTCATTCGGTTACATTTGAAAGACTCTCACAAAAAAATTAGGAAGGACATACATTTTTTAATTTTTATTCTAAATAAAATCACTTGAATATAATTTATCGCCAACAAATTTCATCTCTAACAGCTTCCGACTATAAACTAGCTATAAACTATAAACCAGGATTAGCTATGCAATACGACAGAAGGACACCCATTCATTTGTCCAATACACGATGATTTGAGGAACCATTTACCCGAATCCATGGGTCCAGCAGCAGAATTTTAGATGTAGGAGAAAAAAAATCAATTTTTAAGATTTGTCAGCAATTCTTTCAATTCCCGACTGCATTATCTAATGTTGGATTTCGATTGATAACTAAGAGGATAGCTGAGCTACTTTTCATTACAGGGGGTAATACTAACAGCGGACACCGCGTACCAACTTTTTTGTTTGAAAAAAGCGGTGATTTAAACGAAAACTATATATTCATTATACTCCGATTTTAATAAAATGTAAATTAGTGTTTTTGTCTGTTTAAATTAAAGTATATTCTAACAAAAAAATCAATTTCCGACTTCTCATATGTGGTACTCCGAAAATGTCTAAACTATTACGTTTTTGGTAAAATTATCTACTCTGACAAATTGTAAAACAACAGCACTGACGACACTCGGCTGTCGTCTAGCCCGAACGTTGTTTAAAATTAATTTTGTGTGCGTCGTTTCTATTCTCGTTTCATTTGTATTTTTATTTTATTTTAAAGGTAATGTGAATTGATATAATTTTCTTCATTGATTTGAACCAAAAGTTAATTATAATTACGTTTCTACATAATCAAGACATCAATCAACATTATACATAGCAAGAATATATAAAAAATTTGGTAAATATTTAGATTTTAGAATGTAAGTTGTCCGCCATCATACCGGTCTTATTACTAAAACTACATAAATCTACCAAAAATAAAGTTGTAGAATCAACCATTTTTGGGAAATCGACTTAAGTTGCTCTAAAAGTAACAGTATTACACCAAAGTAAGTTGAGCGTCCTTCGCTATTTCCCTTATATCATTGTATTGGGATTTTTTTATACATTAAATTATCTTTCATGGCATGCCTCCTTTTTATATTATAAGTAAACGGAAAATGTACCCTAACTTATTTTATGGAAAAATATAAGTTATTTTTTTATGAGCATAGCTATGTATAACTGAAAATGGTTAAAGGGAGCCCTTCAACAGGCTGTACAATGATAAAATTAAAATAATACCAAAACAGAAAAATTTCTAACAATATTTCGAGAAAATCATCGAAATACATAATACGCCCGTAAATTTTTTCTATTTGCATGCATTTTTGTTAACAAATATCCTTTCCGACAACTTTCACCAACCATACCCTCCCGCCCCTCATAGCTTGTTGAATTGCTTGGGAATAGATAGTTTCTATTGTTAGTTTGTATACCTAGTAAATGAACTATCTTTTTCGATAATGACTATTAATTATTTATGGGAATAGAAGATGTGGACTTATTCGTCAAAATTTAGATGACTGATGATTGAGCAAAGCAGGAATGAAATGTGCAATTTTAACGGACAGCTTATGCCAAGAAAAACAAAATTATGATGTAGCCACCTCATCCTTTTTAGAAAACCGTCTCTTAAAAATAATATAGGTCTTTTGAATATTTTCCATAGAAAAGTCCACGTTTAGTTCAGATAGAAAAAAACGCATTTAATGGGTTTTGAAACTTCATACTAGGCATTTGAAGTGTTTAACTTAAATATATGTGGTAAGCTGGAGAAAATAGGAATGGAACTGAAAAGAAACAATTAATTCAATGACACTAAGAAAATAAATATTTTATTCTAAATAAATTAAATGAAAAACTCACAAAATTGATATTAATCATAAAAATTATTCCTACAAAATAAAAAAAAATTATGCTAACGATATTGACAATGACTTAGGAATTTTTCGAAAAATTTCATTTAAATTTATATTAGCCGTTTCTTCTGCATCTTCAATTGTATCATTTCTTGTTAAATTTAATGGCAACACTTCGGTAACAGCTGTATTAAATGAAATAACAATTTCATTTGGACATCTTGACATCGACGATGATTGTCTATCATTACATATGGCCTTCTTATTACATTGAAATGATTTAATAGTACAATGGTCACGCTGGTAGTAGCGATTGGTCGAAAACCTTTCATGCACAACAGTTGTGCCCAGTTTTCTCAGTCTAGACACAACATATGGATTGACTAATTTCAATTGACTAGATCCACTTAATTGTTCTTCTCCGCCTTCATCTTCATCGGGATACTTTAATGCATTGAAATACTCTCTCAATGCACGTTTACAATATTTACAAAATCTCAAACATTTTTTGTTTACAAATATGCTATGGACTGCGATACGCAGATGTCGCTTTACAAGTATTTTTTGGCATACATTACATTTGGGTAGGCTTCTTTGTGTTGATCGTTTTCGGATGATTTCCTTCTTTTTAGGAAAATAAAAATATTTCTGTAATTTTGCGCGTAGCTGTTGTGTTTGTAAATGTTGTTCGTTTGTCGTGAGTATGGCCATTCTCTCTTGCAGTTCGTTGTGCATTGATTTACTTGATTTTGGCAATTCGGCTCTATTGCCGGATGGTGGTTGATTTTTGTTTTGCAGTGAATGCCAATTTATTAGCCAATTATTGCAGCTGTAGCATAAAAATTTGTCCTCATTTAGTAACTGCAACAAAATTAAAAAAAAAATTAATTTCTTTGAGTAGGCCTTACATTTACGTAATTTTTACCTACTCGAACTTTAAATTTTTCATTTATAACATCAACGATATTGGGTCCAGCTCTTTTCTCGTATATATTTATCGTAAGCGTTGTATAACTGCCGCAGATGAAACAAACTCTTTTTTGATTTTTCGCAACTGCCAATGGTTCACCAGACATTTTTGTTTTTACATTTTTAGTCAAAATATTTCATCAAACATACACAAAAAGCACATTTCAATTACAAACAAAACAAAAAAAAATACAACCACTTTTTCCGATCACTATGAATGCATGGTGTGTACGCTTTGCCTTAAACAAATCGTGTAAATCAACTGAAGCCCTTTGCATTTTGTACAGAATATTTTTTTTTTTGGGGAAACTGAGGTAATATAGTGGCAGATGGTTTATTCTGTTAGCATTTAACCGGCTTCTGCTCTCTTATGTCGGTTTTTAACATTTTTCATGTTTTTAAGTATCGCCACCAATACATGCTATATGGACAGCTGATACATCACCAGAACTATAAGCACACTGCCTGACTGGTGTTTGCAGAGCCAGCCAGCAATAAAAATTGAGGGGAAATCTCTTTATATATGGCATTTCTGTTGTGGCTTTTTGATGCATTTATGAAAGCAAATAATGAGGAAATAGAGCGAAATATTTCGAAGAGTGAATTTCGTACGTGTAAGAGATGTTATATCATTTTATTTGGGTTAGGGTGGAACCAAGTGGAGAATTTGGATATTCGAATTATTGCCGATGGTACGTAATAAATCAAATAATTTACTTTAAAGTCAGAATCTTACTTAAGAGTGCTTTTTATATTCGTATGATGTTAATCAATGGGTATTATAACAGGGGTTGTAACACTCCTTAATATTCATCGTAGATAAGTTTTTTTTTAACATCATTTTTTTTTTCGTGAAATTCCAAGTTAAAATATCCATGTCCGTCCGTTTGTCTGTGATCAAGATTTCGGCTAAACGACTAAAGCTGCAAAGCTGAAATTTTGACAATTTATTATGTATTCCTAGAGTAAGATCTCTATTGTTTTTGGAGCATATCGGACAAAATATAGGGAAGGCTGTGGTAGAGTTTGCACCTAATTTTAATATAAACCATTCATTTACTCAAAAGTTAGAATGTAGAAAAAATGACTAATTATTGTCAGAGAATAAAAAAATGAAGATTTCATTAATAGACCAAAAAGTTCCACGAACTACCGTTATGGCACTGCAATCAATTTTAGGGTTTTTAATTATTTCTGTTTAATTTACTCAATATACATATATTTGTTCTACAAACAAAATAGTCACGGAAAAAGTCGTAGATAATAAACAAATACTCATAAGGGTATATTATGATCGGATAAGAGCCAATTATTCCTTCTTTACTGGTTTTTATTAAACTCGTTTTTCACTAATTTTAAGTTCCTACTTAAATACGTAAAGATTTGTTTTTAAAACTCGACCAAATGTTCAAAAGAGGACTATTTTCGCCTAACATTTAATAGTTCCAAACATCTCTTCCATGAACAAAGAAAGATGAATACATTTAATTTGATTTGTATTATGGAACATACAATAGGCGTATGAATAGAACAAATACGATATATTAAGACAACAAGTTATAGTTTTTAGACTTAAAGGACATTTTAGATAGATATTTGTCAATTTGATTAGACCATACCAAGACTTATAGTTCTAGAAACCATAAAAATATGACCACTCCGCCATCCAATAAACCTATACGCCTATACCTCCATTAATTTACTATAATTTTTTAGGAGACGTTGGTTTTGTTTTTGGCACTTTGATATATGTATATGTTGCCAATTTCTTTTGTTTTACGCATGGAGTGTATTAGTACATTTATAATTATACTATGCAGAAACCTACTTACAAAAATGTACATTTTTAAATGAAATTTAAATTTGACCATCAGCAACCGGTAATCCATCAAAACATCCGCGAACCGTTGGTTATTCATTCTTTAATATATCGCTCTTAATTTTAATTAGAGCCGTTTTTCGAACCTCCATTCTTTGAAAGTTGGTCGAAACCCAAACCAAATTTACTCTATTTTTGTTCTTCTGTCCTACACATACATCTAGTTATCAGCATGGCCAAATCAAAAGTCATCACAATCTAATTGCATAAAATTAAAACTCGGGATTTGTGGAAGGTCCGGATTTCGAATGAAATATGAAAAATTATACCAATTTTATACATTGAGAGGGGTGCTGCGCAAAAGTACACAAAAAATAAGCAAATTATTTAACTTTTATTCCTAAAATTGTTCTAAATAGTCTTAAAACGTTAGAAAATGCATTTTCTAGAAGTAACCTAATATAATTTGCCTATATGTATGTGCTATGCCTACTTTTCTGTGTAGAGATGCTAGTGAATTCGATGTTCATCATCATCATCAGGCCGTTCGTCGTTCCACGAGGGAGCATAGGCCATCCACAAAAAGCCGCCATCGCGTT
>JANSTT010010755.1:0-24517 GCA_026745375.1 Platyura marginata | reverse complement strand
GATGAGTATTAAGGGGCGTTACAAACTCCGTACCAAAGTTATAACACCCTTCGATTAACATCATACGGGTATAAAAAATAAAAAAAAATGGAAATACACTCGTCCGTCGATTTGCACGGCACTTGATTTACACGGTTTCGCTTTTACATGGTTTGTAAATTAAAAAAAACCCATTATTGTATAGTCATTGAATATTGTGACGCTTTTTACACGGATTTGTCGTGAAACGTATCTACCGTGCAAATCGAGGGATGGTTGTATTTAAACAAACCATCAGTCAAGTGGAATTAATTGTTATTTTTAACTTTTGAACATAAATATATAGTCTGACATATTCTAAACCAAAAATGCCCACACAATTGGTCGCGTTTGTTGTCATCAATATTTTCGAAGTTACAATATTTCGTTTATAGACGAGAGAATTTTTATAGCTAGAGTTGTAGTACAATTTTTTTTTTGGCAATATTATAGCAGATATTTTACAAGAGCAATCAATAAAATTTTTGTGGTTTGAGAGATAGCATTGTGAACATTTTCGCAATGCGGTGGATGAAAATTCACAAATGGTATAATGTTCGGAAATTTTAATGTTTTTTTTTTTCTTCCAACAGATGTTTTTTACACAAGTAAGTGAATATATTGCTAATGTACCTAAGTTAAATGAAAACAACTACACCTCTTGTTGAGTATATTGAATGATATTTTTTTCCCCCATCATTTACCTAATTAATTTCAAATGTAAACTGCTGTTTGCAGACAGACATCAACTGTCCCAATGTCCCAAAATGATTATAAATTATATTTAGTTGCTTATGTAAAATTAATATTCATTGGGGTTTTTTTTTTTTGTTGTTGTTGGTATAATACGAACGCCTAATTATTGCAATATTAATTAATGTCAAATTTTACAGGAACACAAACACCACCCCAACATGAATATTTTGTTAAAGAGAGGAGATGATTAATTATTGTGACATCTGAAATTACCAGAAGGATCGTATATGAAAATGTTTTTCATGGTGTGACATGAATATCTATCTATACACACGTATGCCGTATACATTTGGAATATGAATTTTATATTTATCATCGAAATAAATCGACATGGATTTGAGAAAATCATGAGAATGTCAACAAATCAAGATGGGTGGGGAAGGGGGTAGGTAGGATGAGTTGTTGTTATAGTTCTAAATTAGAATTGAAACATAACTCAGATGAAACAGACAATGATGAATGAAGTCAATTGTTTGGTGTCGCTTATCCATATAACTAAAATGGTAACAAGATGTCATTACCTATTCTTAAGTGTAGGTACTTAGCTAGTATAAATTAAATTGAAATGATGTTATTGTAATATAATTCTTTTAAGTGTATATGGGAAGTGTTGTGTTTCAAGATGAAGCACGATGGTTCGGATTCCACTTTGAAAATGTAGATCCATATTTCGAAGATATGTCCGGTATCAATTAATGCAATTACGTGGTAACTGGCTATAAATACAATGCGATTAATAAAAAGTATATGCATCAAGAACAACTGCTTAAAATAATAGTAAAAATCGGCTACTAATAAAAATCGGGTAATATTTAAAATAAAAAATATTGTTTTATCAGCACTCGTAATAGCGAACAATTGAATTCTCGAAAATATTGTGCAGTAAAGTAATTTCTACCATCGAATATATTTTCATATATTATTCAAGTTTTTTTTTTTTTTTTTTTTTTTGGAGGGTACTATAAAACGCTATTTATTTTATGATGCAAATGAAAACACAAGTTTTTCTTATCCCAGCTACTTTGCATACATAAATATCAACATAAAATATGAATTGAGAGATAATAAAAACACTAAAATCAACATCTATTATCTATTATTTCTTCTTTGGCGCCAAATTTTGGTTCCATCATTTCTATTGAAATTGTACAATTGTACATTGTTGTACATGCTGTTCCATCTATACACAATACATAAAGTAGTGTGACTTAAAATTTACGATGAAATCATGAAAAATCATAATAAGGCAAATTTTTTTCCGCCTATAAAAAAATAACAAATGCTATGTCATGTCATAGAAATATCACATAATTTAAGATTTATGGATTAGATTATTAGGGAGCGATGTTAGTTTTATACTATATAGTAAAATGCTGCATAAAATGAGGGGCCGGACCAAGCTGATATTATAAGAAAAAATAAAGAGAAAGGAAAATCTTGAACATTTACAAATATATTGATATTAAAAATGTTCACCCTTAAAGGCTTGTCAACTTTAAAAAAAAAACTGTGATTAACTGTTCATGTCAAAAAAAAAAATTGACCTAAATTCCAAGTTTCAACATCACATCTTTAATAATGAGAAAATAAGTCAAATTCGCCGAAAACCGTCAAAATGTTCACAATTTTCTCCTCATTTACTTCCATCCATAATGTCTAAGGCAGTTTTAATAAATTGTCGCATAGATTAAAAATATTCACGAGTCGCCACTGAATTGAACTCAATGTAGAAAATGTTAAGATAAAAATTGTTTTAACATAATACTTTCATTAAGACATCACAAATATGTCCAAAAAAGGTCTCTTTTACCAGACAAAAAAAAAATCATCTTTTTTCTTCTAATTGAAATGACGAACTCTTTCTTACACATTGTTTCATTAATAGATATATGTATGTATGTATGTGTAAGCTATGAAAATATAACCATCTCTACACCACCTGCACAATTTTAATTCAAACAATTCCAACAAAATACACATTCAGCTTTTCATTCAGCATTAAATTCCATATTCGAAATAGCACAATGTCAAGTATCTTCAATAATAGCAATTTCGTAATTAAAATTAGGAAAGTTCCTGAGCTCCCCCGAACACACTGAAATATTCCATTTTCTGTATTATTTGAATCCTTTATTGTTAATTATTCAACTTCGTGCTTTATCTACTTGTTTTAATCCGAAGCTTTTAAGCCTACTGAAACAGTTGTACTGCCAATTTATTCATATTTTATGTTTCAAAGGATGTCCAAAAATAATATATACATACATATCTACATCACACATATACATATGCATTGTATATATGTATGTATGTATGTTAAATTAATTGAACTATAAGGAACAGGTGGCCGAGATACTTTTCGCTTTTGTATTTAATGCATAAATATTCACTATACATTGCCATATCCTTATTGTAGTTATAGAGCTTTTGAAATTAGTTTGTTGGTATAGCTAACAAAAAAAAAATAAAATAAATTTTCAGACAAAGAACACACAACGAAAATGATTTCATTAAGCTCTTCCATTATGGGCCGTTTTCCACAAATTTTATGATTATGTGGATCCCGGCAAAATTGATGGGATATTTACTGATATTTACTGGTGTAATCGGTTAAAAGGGTGCGATTTATAGTTACGATACGAGCCGGAAGCCGAGAGAGATTCAAAACCATAATATCCGTATACCTACTCGTATATACTGTAGTATGTAGAAAGAAAAAAAAAAAAAAAAGAAAAAAAAGAAAATGAAACAACATAAACAAGGACAAGGGAATGTTGTTTGACACATAGTAAATAGGATTCATTAATTTTTGGCATAAATGTGGTCCTCCAGAGCAAGCAAAGGTGCTACAAAAAAAAAAAAAAAATATGACAAAAACAAACGAATTTCCATTATGTATGTATGTTAGATAATATGGCTCTGTTTGTTTGCCAACATTATAGTCCGTAAGCTTAGGCAAAATTTATTGATATTACTTGGCATACATAAAGGTCCTGTTATGGTTGTTTTTCCGACAAAAAACATTTGTACAATACTTATTTACAGGCGATTTGTTATATTTGTATTTATGCACTTGAAGGGTTGGAAGTTTACTGGTGCTAATGAAAATTACTACAAAAGTAGAGGGTGCAAATATAGTAGGATCAGTATTTATCTATATATGATATGTTAATTTCCCTTTAACGTATGATAGCAATGAATTGTTAAAGTAACAAATGATCGATAAAATGCCTAATTTGCTACTGGTAAATTATACACGACGAAAATCACGTTACATTTGCTACATGTGTTTGTTTTCGAAATTGGTGCCTATTTTTCAACCCAATTCACCAATTCTGAAATATTTCGGAACAATTCTGAATATGTCTTGAGATGGGGTTATTTTCTGTATCTGTCTAACTGAATTGGACGGAATCCTATTAGTTTGCTACATTTGTTACATTTGTTTCATTTATTACCAGTTTTTTACCAAAATAACAAATGTAACAAATTCGAGAAAAAAAATTGTTACTTTAAAAACAAAAAACAAATAAATCGCCAGATTCATCAACGTAACAATCATAAAAACCTTTGCCAGAAAGACTATCGCGTATTTCCCTTGCGACAAAAAGTGAACTCCGCCCTTAAGTCAACTACATATATTAAGCACTATTGTCCCCTATAGAGAACAAGTCATTTGTCTAAAATGCCATATAATTATGCTTATTCCGATAAAAAATCGAATGACGCATTGTTGACAATCTGGAACCAAATCACATCACCCAACTCCTTTTTTTCATGGAATTGTAATATTTTTTCGTATTACTACTAAGAGTTTCATATTGACAGGAATACTTCCTGTAACGAACACAGAATTTCGTTTGCCATATTTATAACTACACGTGTATAAACAATGAACAATGATATCCCGGAACAAATAGCATATTATTGGTAAATATCCCTTTAATATTGATGAATGATGATGTTGTCTGATTTTGGGTAATGAGGTGTACACATGATCTTATCTACTCCCACATATGTATGAAATAATTATTCGCTGTGTACCTATTCAATATGTATAATTGTATATTAATTAATATTGATAAAGGGTGTATCAAAACAAACTGCAAATAAAATTTTCACTTACTCTACCCGTATCCACTATACACTACGATTTGAAACATTCCTTATCTCAATACCTTTAGGGTCTTTGTACCATTCACGACTCTATTCAAGATGCCAAATAAAACTTTAACTTTTAGTAGTTTTTTTTTTGTGGAACATTTTTTTGTTTGGGGGGAAACCCCGTTTCTTGATTACATTTCTCATACAAGCAAAATAGAAAGCATTTTGTTTGGCAAGAAATCAAAAATTCATATTTACAGAAAATTGCGCATTTTGTTTCGCATCCGAAAAACTGAAATGTTATAATTTATAAATGAATATTTTATTACAATAAAAACGATTAAAAAATTAATTTTTGAGAAAAATATCCAATAGGAAAAAACGCAAATTTTCATAATTATTTGGGAAATTCAAAAAAAGGGATAAAAATGGAAATTGTAATAAATTGTGATATTCTCAATTTGTTCGCTTGAAACGAAAAAAACTGATGAAGAGAAAAATTGACACCGACGTTGATAAGTACATGGGGTGCAGCTTAGAATCATCAATCTCAAAATCGAAATATCCAATCACCCATTCATTAATTTCCTCGATGTCCACATAAAAGTAATTAATTTTATTTCTATCGAATAGTTTTCATATACGGAAAGTGCACACCAATCGTACAAAAATTATAATGGCCTATACCAGACCGGGCAGTTCTCGACAAACATTTCGTTTGATGTTCTTTTGATATATATTCGAATAATGTAAGAAAAATGTTGTCTAATTCAAATCAACCAATTTTCTATCGATACTCTACAACAAGTCTACATACACAACACTCTCATCCGGGTCAACATTATATTGCTGAAAAACGAATTTTCCTGCAGTAATTACTTTTTTCTTTTGCCTAAATGTTATTTTCAATTGGATAAACATCGTATACATAAATTCGCAACAAAAAAAAAAAAAAACCTTCCTAACAATATTATAAATAAAATAACAAAGTGGAACCCTTTCAATTTACTGTAATTTAAAAGGATATTCTTGAGTAAACCAATCTTCCAAAAACAAAAGGTAAAACAATTTCTTGGTAAGCGCAAAATGTAATTTACTTTTCATTAAATTAGAAAATGTGTTTGAGATAATTGCAAAACTTGAACAAATATTTGATATTTAAAAATAAGCATACCCTCCGTCTATCTGTCTAACTAATAACTATATGTATGTATATGAGTATACCATACATACATAAACACTATTTGTAGACATAGCATTATTTAAAGGACAAAGGACACACCCGTTGCCGATGCAACCGATATAAGACAAATTTGCTGGGAAACACGTAAATTAACTTTACGTCGTCTACCTACCTACATATGTATATGTATGTACAGCATGTTTACGATGTACTTACCATCCAAGTAGACATTTATATTTATAGAAAACTTTGGTTAGAAATGGCATGGGAGAGGCGGAGAAGATGTTGTTGCTCTGGGTACCATAATTTATAATTCCATCAAAATGAAAATCATTGCTCCCTATAACGATATATTTATAATTTATTCATACGATTAACCCAGTTTTATGCAAGCACAGATTTCTTGACATGTTTAACATTAACGGTATATATGTAAATTTTCCTTTTGCAATATTCAACTCGTCTTCTTCTCATATAAACTTTGTCTTGAACCACTTACTATATGTGTATGTACATAGAATTGCCATATGTGCACAACGGTTTGGTTTGGTTTGGTTTATTAACACGTCATGTCATGTAGAATAAACACAGTTCGAAACAATAATAATAAAAAAAAAATTTAAAAATAAATTGCAAGTTTCAGATATTGCAGAGATTTTATTTTAAATTATTGCATAATTCAAATTTAAATTTAAATTAAACAAAATGGCAGCGATGCCAACGTCTTACTATTTTATGAACAAAAACTTTTATATTTAAAGTGTTTGGGATGGCTCCGAAATGTGTAACATAAAATAAAAATATTTAAATTGTTTAATTTTTAATATCCGCTTTTAAATAAATTCAAAGTCAAGAGGGAATATATGAAATGTCAATCTTTCTTGAAATATCCTTCCTCTATCCCAATATGGCGTCGATTCAAATTCAAATTTTATTTTGATTTCCGTTAGCGGAACATAACAGACATTTTGTAATGATGCCACTTAGAGCCGCCGTTATCCGAAGCCATCAATATCATTTTAATATGGCACGTTGCTATAGTTTGAGTTTAATCTTTTCTCCTTCATACATACAAACAACGTTTTAAGCTTTTGCATTGACACTAATGGTGTTTTCAATTCATCTACTTGGTGTAGTCACCACTTGGTGGTTGTCAAAAAAGCGTTTTATTCACCACCACCAGCACCGAGTTGAAAAAGTACAGCCATTTTTTTGTAGTTCGGTGTATGTTTGGTAGCTAAACCAGCTACGATATTTCTATACCATGACGACTTTTGATAGTTTTGCGGCTATACACCGAGTAGATGAATTGAAAACACCATAACACTAACAGAATAGCAGAAAAAAACATTTAATTACACATTTTGTAATAGAAAATAATTTACAATGCAAAAAACAATTTTTTCCAACTCCTAATAGAGAATTTGAAGTCTCTAGCTAAATGAGATTTTTTTTTTTTTTTGTTAACTTAAATTGCGTAGAAAATTTAAACTTTTTTTCGGAAAAAGGGAAAAAAATGCTTTGTAAAAAAATGATTGGTCAATTTCCCAACTTTGAACTAGAAAAATTGACTGTATGCTTAAATTCTGAAATAAGTTTCTAGCGCTTGAGTTAGTGCGGACAAACCTCTAGCATCGTGAAGCAACCCGAATTTCGTAAGTCGTAAAAATATTAACCGACAAGATATACATTCCTCAAATCTACAAAAAAAAAATAGTTTTGCATCACCCTGTTAGTTTTGTATCACAGGATAAGTCGTAGGTACATTAAGATTTTCTTAACAAATATTTCCATAAAACTGTATTTATTTGTTGAATCCCATTGCTCTTTCGATGGAGCATCGTCTAATGTATTTGTAAAAAAAAAAAAAAAGAAACTTCTCAGACTCAAACACAAAACCTCCTCCATAATAGCTAGATTATCTAGATTGTATTTGTAATGTCTATGAAAATATCTAAATAAAATTCAATGTTCATTAGTCTGAAATGTCCAAAATAAAGTTTCATTATCGTACGACCATCCCAACAGTTGAACTGTGTGATTTCTAGGCGACAAACTGTCGCAAAATGAATAGAGCACAACGTTATTTGTTGCCAAGAAAATTTATGCAAATCACTTCCCATAACTAAAGTTAAAAGAACTTTATCTTTACTGGGCTGATTGACCCAATTTATTAACAACTTCTAAATTCAAGAATCTACACTTTTCCTGGGATATAAAGTATTTTATGTATGTATAGGAGAGAGGTAGACTGAATTATTCCGATTGATTCATATTAAAAAACATTACCGACAAATGGGAAAATATTTTTCAAAGCGATCGTAAAAGGGAATGGATTTTGCTACAAAGTCATGTCTCTCTTTATATATTTTATTCAGCTATATATACTCTTAATCCAGATATTCCCATCAAAAGATTCCAATATTTTCTTGTGTAATATGCAAATAACATCAAATCAATATGTTTTGGTTGAATGAGTGGTAAATATTTTAAGATGATTTAATCCGACCCCATATTTATTTGCTGTAGTTTTCTTTATCATAATATATTCCTTATAGTCCTAAGCGAGAAAACGCATTTCTCACTATACATATACATACATATATTCTATTCTATTTAATGCCTTGCTGAATATTATATGTATTTGTAGAAAAGTTATTCTTTTGTTTTTCCTTTTGGTTCACAAATAAATAATTTATTTATATTTTTATATTTTCGAAAAACTTTTCCTTGCATAGTAAAAAGCCTATCCCATATTGTGTCGTTGGTTACTCGTTCACTTTTTTCTATCTATTTTTTTTTAATTTTTTTTTTTTGGGTGGGGGGAGGGTTAAAGGACCTTTTGCTGTTCCCATATACCTATAATTTGTGTATTGTATGTACATATGTACATACGAGTATATGCTTTAAACCCACCCAAATGCATGCAAAAGTTTGACTGCTTTGATTATACTAATAAAGACTCCTTGACCTGGAAAATTACTTTGTAAACCTTACAAAAGAACATAAACGTTCTCTCTGGGTGTGCGTGTGTGTGTGTGTGTGTATGTAGTATTTGGTAAAGTTGACAGAAAACCATATGAAAATGTGGCATTACATAGTGGTTTGTAACATTTTGTTGAAAATTCTGTTGGGGAAAATTTGTCGATAGAGACATAACTATTTATTGTTGCGCATGCGTATATTTTGCGGCGGATAATATTCAATTTTATTGTTGGATTCGTCGTCATTTGGTACAGGCGGATGTTCATAATTTATTATTAAAAACGAAATAAGTAAATGATGTTTGTCTTAAAAGGGCAAACCAAGAATATGCAAATAAATTTAAATTTTTTATTATTTCGCTTGATGAAAAAAAAACTAGATATATATGCATGTGTGTGTACGCATATGTATACATACGCCATCTTGTATGAATTTTATATTTGCCAAAAGACATGAGTATGTAAATGATTTATGTATACATACTGTATGTATGTAGAGTACTATATACTTTATGATATGTATATACATAAGTTGTTGTTATTATGTTTTTTTTTATCAAGGGAGGCAAATTTAAGACAAAAAGGACGGAAGTGTACGATATAAATAAGAAATGTTGTCATTATGGGGATTAAAGAATTGATAACTTTGAAAACGGACCAGCACCATATAGGAGAAATGACAATTTACCGGACAGCTAAATGAAAAAAATGAGCATCACGCGGCGACTAATTGTTAATGCAGGCCTTGATCACCGATCTTCTTCCTAGGGGATAGAATGCGGCATATGTACGAATTACGATCTACCAACATTCTAAAACAGCATTTATCCAATTCCACTTTTGATTGATAATTTTCAACTTCCACTAAAGGTGATCTACCTACATACATACATACAGTCGTAACTTCATTAGTATATACCTGCTTTTGCAATATTACCTTTTATACTATATTACCGGGTTTATACATAAAATACCTTCCCCCAAGCCTTTAATATTATTTTTTGAAATTATTTAGGAATTTCGTCATTTTAACAGAATTAAAAGGAATAAATTTCATTCAACTTATTCATTTTCATGTTAACGGGTCAATTCCATTTAAAGATTAAGCTTTTACACTTTCCGCTTTCCCATTGCACAAATAACTTAACTCCAAATTAACTGGTTTAATGGTGCTGACAAATATTGTCGCCAAATGTGCCGGGGCGGTGAAAATTGCGTCGTACACATTTTCGTATGATAGATGTAGGCAACTTGCTCTTCAAAGCCGATCCCATCAAATATGTATAGATACCCGCCCGTATAGACAACATATAATAATACGTATTGTATAGAGGTAGAGTATTACAATACATCCCTGTGAAAATAATTAAAGCGGTGATCCTTGATTCATGGAGTATGGGACTAATTCATAATTTATTGATGTACTGGGGACCAAATATGATTAACATTGTTTTGCATATATTATGCGTACAGTAATTTGAATATTATACATATGTATGTAGGAATATAGTATAGGTTATGGTAGCAGAAACGAGAGACTATTTGAGTTATGGAATTAACTATACCTAGGAATTATTTTGAAATTTGAATTTTTATTAGATAAAAATAAATAATGCACCATTGAATAGAATAGGGAAGAGTGAAGTTGCTTGACAGGTAATTTAATAAACTATTATCGGGGACCATTCTTTTATATAAAAATTATCTAAAATCTAATGGGACCAATCAATAATTCAATAGAAAACACTATGATCACAATAAAAATACAAATTTTCATCAGAGATTCGAAAAACTAAAATATTATCCAGGTTTTTGTACTATAGGTGCAAACATTAAACTTCCCCAGACTATTCTATCGATCTAACTGTTCTAACGAAATAAAAATTGTGCACAAATCGTGAAATTAAAGACAATATTATTATACAGACAGATGTACATGTACAATGTACCTATATATATGTATGTACCTACATACCTTTACAGTAAAGGTACATATTTACATGCATGCATATTATTTGAAATAGCTATTGGCAATATTTTCTCCCAAACATAGCAGTCAGCAAATATATATTTGGCTTCAGGCCAATGGTTTTACCATGTTGTGTAAATGGTGCAAAATTGGATATTTTGCGCTAAACTAACAATAAATTTAACATCCACACTCATCAAATGAAGTAAGTTAACGTTTGATTTTCTTTTTTTCATTTTTTTTTTTTTTTTGTCAAGTTAAAACAAAAACAACTGAAAATTTGTATCAATTTCTTACTGGATGTTCCTCAGGGAAATTTATACAAATGCTACATACATATTAACGAGAAGAACAAAAAAAAGGATCCAACAATGACTGAGTGCTGTTTGTTTATCTCGAACATGGTAGAAATGCTATACATAAATAAATCTATAGGTACATGGGGTCAAAGTTTTTGGTTTGTTCAATTGAATAAACATTGATACTGTACTGATAGAGATATTTGTAAGTAATTATGTATGTAAGAGTTTTATTGCCATTTTAGCAATAAATAAAAATCAAAATGACAAGATTTCGACTAGTTTGTTGGGAAGCAATAACAGCAACAAAATATAACAGAAAAATTCTCATAAACTTCGTCATTTTTAAGAATATTTTATTTTATTGCTTTCGCAACCATAACCTGGCATAGAGAAAGCTACAATTTTGATGTAATACATATTTCCTAACAATTTCTGTCTACGTTTTAGGGACGATAAAATTTCTTAAGCGTAAAATTTGAATTATTCGTTTGGAAAAAATGTTGGCTCGTTGCATTGTAGGTACATACATTATATGGATGAATTAAAACTTTCCTGATGAACTAGAATATAGTTATTATTTTGGCGGGCCTAATTTGGACGAAATTCTAGTTCTTGTATTTTTAATTAACTTTTTCTCCCATTCTCCTATTCTTTCACCCACATATACAACTTCACAAAAACCACATCATTTTTGGTGAAAGCATTACAGTATAAGTTTTTACGTAAACGAGATGTGTTGTCAGCCAGTGGCGACTCGTGAGAATTATTGATCCTATAATTGGGGGACTATTTAAAAAAAAAAAATTTGGCTCATTTTGATGGAAGAAAATGAAAAAAAAACACAATATTTTCTTCATTTTCTTCTATCAAAATGATCCAAGTTTTATTTTTTTATAAATAGTAACGACAATGCCGTCAGCAATAATTCTCACGAGTCGCCACTGACTGAAGAGAAATTTTGATTTCTTATCGGATTATGCAGTAGTGAGTAAGAAGTATGCAGACTAATCCAATCATAAAATGTTAATAAAAAAACGATTTGATTATGTGGAATCTTCACATTTGATACGACATTGACATTGAAAGAGTAATACACAACATTGCGGCTACAATATATCCCTAACTATATATATATATATATAAGTAGACTATTGTAGACATTGGTACGCATACTAAAAAAGAAAATTAATTAATTAAAATTTAATTAAGACCATATTTCAAAACTAATTAAAACTGGAGTAAAGAAGAGAAACAGATAACTTATTTAAAATTTATATAACTACGTCATAATATATTTAAAAGAATAAATTTTTTTTCCATTTTAATTGAATTAAATGCATACACCCCTTCAGACAAATTATGTTAACTTCTACCGGTGATCCTTTTCAAAAGTAGGATATATTTACATTTGAAATGTTTTCTGTAATTGTTCAACATTAAACTTAAAAAAGAGGAAAATCTCTTAAAATTATTATAAAAGGTTACATTTTTAATTAAATTTGGAGTTAACTCAACTCTGCTTATTACACCAAAAAAAAAAAAAAAGAAAAAGGTTATTAATAAGTTACGGACAGTAGACATGAAAATCTTGTTTTAATTTTGAAAGCGGTGAAAATGTAGAATTATAAACGCTCAGGAAAAATCGCCGATGTAGATGAATTTCAACTGTACATGATAAACGACATTTATAAATCAATTTATTTTCCTTTTTTTTTCTTTTTTGGGGAAACAAATTTAAATACACCGCTCTTAAAGGGAAATATGTATCTAATTCGTGCGCCATATTTAATATAAAATTTTACCTTTTCTCATATTTTATAATAGGTTTAAGAGGCACCCTTCATAGAAATTGAAGAGATTTAATGATTATAATAATGATTGATGTCTATTGTAAATTGAAGTGTACTCAATTTGTACTGAATTTTCACTGATTGCAAATACAAATTTATTTCAATGTTACTTTAATTTTAGACATAACTAAAAATTATGATGACCGGCTATTGGGGCTCATTTTGAACATGCAAGAAAATTTTTCATTTACGAAATGTTTATCGAACATACTATACTAAATGTGCCATATTGAAAAAAAAACAAAAGAACAGATCTAACAACGAATAAAAGGTTGTAAGATTTTGTAATGGGATTTTTATGAACTGAAAAAAGACAAGACCTAGGGCTTTTTTTCAAGAGAAGACTTTAAAAGAATTTTAGGTCCAAATAATTATATCAAATATATCGATTAACGTCAAATAGCTATTGAAATTCCGGGATTGTATTGATTGTCATGCCATTTTTTCCGACACAGGAAAGTAAGTTTTCCCAAAACAAATATGTTTTGTTCATATTCAATTCTTATTAGACACAAGAAGGTAATATATAAACTGAAATTACAAAGAACCAATTGCCAAATAAAGGCCTAACTAAATGAGAGGAAAATGGCTTTGTGAAATGGTAAAACTTTCCCTAACATCTTTATTTATACAAATTGACATGACGATAACCGTTAAATGTTCTTCAGAAAAGAGTCGAGAAGAAACCAAACCATTGAATTTCAATAAGAAAAGTTTTCTTTGTCAAATTTTCAATAGAATCATAATCGAAATAAATTTTCCTCGTTGGATAGTAAATTAGGTACTTCAAAGCATTGCTTATTTAAATACTTTTGTTGTTTTATTTTAAGAAAAGAAAGTTTTTTTCTTTTTTCTTTTTGGAAATTTTTGTCACTTCTAATATCTATCTATTTTTGAATTTTAATACAACTTACAACCTTCTCTTTATATATTTGTCCTGAAAAAGTCCAGGCATGAATTGTATTTCTAAAGGGCTAAAATCTCGTCTAAATATAATCCTCCTGTAAACTGTTAATACTGGATTTGGGGTTTGGACTAAATATTTAGTTACGAATATAAAAATGAATTAAATCCTTACCTCTTCTTTTGTGTTTACGATAACTGATTTTTTTTATTGTCCTGCAGAGACGATTCTACTAACAGTTCATGTCGTCCTTCACTGAATACAAAATGCATACAAAGTAAAATTAATTGGACGATTAAACAATGAAATTTATTTCTTTTTAAATTTTTTACGGATATAAAATGTTTTCTGGATTAGTAACTCCATATTAGTTAGTATTTGTTAAATTTTTTGTTTTTTGTTTTTTGACGTGATGTCAATTAATTAAAAAAGTTACAATAAAATAAACTATAACAATTGAATTTCATTTAAAATAAATGTATTGCCTATAATCTATATATGTACCTATATACATATGTATATAGTTATATTATATATAGAGGTAGTCATTAAAATTGTTGGTGCAATGAACTGTTCAAAAATTGATTAAATAACTGCGACAATTTCATTTTGTTGTTATTTACATTTTACCACGTTATATGTATGGCAAATGAGTTTTCGTTTATTTAAAATATTTGTTTTAATTAATTTTTTTTTTTTTTTGTTATTTAAATTAAAATGGACACATTGATATCTATTTTATAGAAATATATGTTCGAAAAATGGATATTTGCAAGCTTTTTGGTTAAAATATTAATTATAATGTATGTTCTGAATATATATGTAGTTATATATTCTAGCATGTTATCCTTGCCACATATGTCAGGCCAGGTACAACGCAAATGTTTTTCGAAATTGCTCAATTAAATAAATTTCGAAACTCTCTTCTATGCCAAAAAACCAAAAAAAAAAAAACATTAATATATATACAATCAAGCCTATATGGATGTAGTCGTATTTATGTATAGAGATAATGTATGGAGTTGTGGAAAGTTATATTTTAGTCCTACAACCGCAATGTAAAATTAAAATAAAAAAACCAATATTATTTATTTCGGTTTCAACTTTATTAAAAACCGTTTACAATATAGAGAGGTAGATATTTATAAAATTGTAATATATATGTACATGTCCCTATCTACAACCAGATATGATATAGTAAATACTCGTAGTTAGTTAGTGATATTGTTTTCAATCCGAATTACATATACATACATATATACAATAGATTGAAATTGATGTTCTGACCACCATATATTCTATGAACATTTCCAAAACGATTGTTGTGGCTAAGTTTAATGGACTCATTTAATTGATAATTATTCTCTAACAGAGATATCGCATCATATTACGCACAATACTGATTTAATTTAATATAAAATGAAATTAGCAATTAATTCAAAATGTTTAGATAGAGAGTTTATCATAATCTCTGGGTTGTACTAATTTTATTGATAAATATTGATTTTATAACATATTAAATAGCTAAATCGTAGTCTTTCTCTTTATGGATAATTTTGTTCAAACGTTCAAAGTTTTTCTGATTCTAGCGAAACATTAGAATAGATTATTTTAAATCGATCAACGGTTAACCTTAATGATAAGATCTGAATATTTTCCATATATTTCGAATTTGTGACCAGCCACACATTGTAAAAAAATTTACCACTTCGAGTCTTTAAGAGTTAGGCCAGGGACCTACCCCCATAGGTCTGCAGTGCCATTGATGATGATGATGATGAAGGTGCAGAATGTTATTTATTAGCTCAGAGTTGGACAAAAATCATTTTTACGATACATTTTAATCTAGTAAAAATAGGAAAACCTACCTCGCCCAAACTTCCACTTTATAAAATGTGTTTTTAGCTTATTAATATTGAAATAGATAAAATCTCTTTTCACAAAATTAAGAAGAAAAAAACTAATGTTCGGTCACTGTTGGTGCTATATTAATATTGTAATTAATAATAACCCTTTGGGGTTTCGGACAATGTGCATAATATGGCTTTTCCAATTATAAAAACTTGTGCTCTTACCATTAAGTAATTTTTGTATCCAAAATTTTCTGATATTTGTATTCTGGTTGCTATATTATCCCAAAGGCCATACCTACATATATACGAATCTTGTATCAAAAACTAATCTCTTTTGTCGATAAAATAACAACAGCTTTAGGAAAAAAATCCCGATTAAGCTAAACCGTCTATCTATCTATTGCTATATATTTTACGAAAATTATCCATAGTTTAGTAGGCCCTGAGATTTTTTCCAATAAACTAAATCGAGCAAAATTCAACAATATACATACATACATACATATAGATACGAAGAGGATATAAGGAACATATAAAATGATTTATTACAACCCCAACATAACTTGAGAAGATAAACGTTTACCCCGCTAACCTTTCTACACAACACATAAAATAAGAATTTCATTATCCCTCGACGTCTGGTAATAAGCACATATTTCCTAAATAACTGAAATTCAATAAAACCAGTATGATCCCTGTATACACAACATTGTGATGTGTTTGTGTATATTGTATAAAACATGAGTATATGTACAGTATATACATACATACATGCATACATATATATAGAGAGATAGACACCAACCATCCATTGACCCATTATAAGCTACCATAATCTTTTTATGAACTCATGTGGAAAATTAATTGAATAAATGAAAAATAAATAACTTAAAAAAGCTCTCCAAAAAAAAAAAAAAACCCCCCACCATTTACGAAATTGCACAAAAGAAAAATCATGTTTTTCAACCACGTACCAGGTTCTGATATTTATATGAAAACTTTTACCTATAGAGGATACGGGAGGAATTCCGTCTAATAAACACCTTGGAAACATCGCTTCCAATTCCTCTATATAACTAGTTATGTATAACCACCATACACATTTCTTCGAAAGCCACGTAAATGCAAATACGTTTCTATAAAATGCCTAGATATAGGCGTACCTATCTACACTCCTACGTCCTACATCCTACTATATATATATATATCTATAGTATGTAGACAGGTAGGTACTATTTGATAGCGATTCTCTGGTAGAAGTGCATAACACGGGATAATTATCTTCCACATCATAAGCACAAATTTCGGCAGACATTTAAGTCGTGCGATTTATCCATAGGGAAGAAAACTCAGCCTCATATTGTGTGCGAGAGTATGGGTAAATTACATTTTATAGTTGTCTGCATTTTCAATTATCGAATAATTTCAAAGTAGACACATCGATATTACGTGAACATATTTATAATTAATGTCTTTAGGCGAATATATAGATATATTATTTATTCCCATATCGCAGCATAGTATTATATTATATAGCTAGAGATGAGCTAGGGTATTAGGCAATTGGTTCTATATCTACACCTATTATATACTTACACATACTATATCGAGAAGATGTGTCTGTATACTTACCTATCTATAGTGGTTAGAGGTAATTAAATTTCTATTTAGAAGTTTCTCTTAGGAAAAATGGAGCCATGTTAAATATTTCTGTATAAACATACCTACACTCATCCATACTCGTATACTTATATGTTACATATGTAATTATACAGAAATTCTTTCGCAAATGAACAAATTTATAGATTAGAAGGGTGGATTTGGAAAATATTTCGGAATTCTCTAATATTTCAACTAAAATCGGTATAAAAACTGTGGTAATATGAATATTTCAATTTATTGCGATACGGGAAACGCAAAAAGCTTGTAAAATTTGAAATAATTGACAGGGCTCCATTTTATCTTTTCTTGTTTAACTGTCAAAATCATTGCCATATTATGAGGATAGAAAATTTAATTATAGGCAACATAAAAATAGAAACACAAACATTTTGAACAAATTTTGAGGTCACCATTTTATAATTCGATTAAACTTTCAGGATATGTTCCGCGTTAGTAAGGAGTCTTTACTTTTAAAAATGCCATGTAGTATAAACTTCAAAAAATAATAACTACGCAACCGCTAGGCCGATTTTGATGAGTTAGCGTTTATTTTTGAGGGAAATGGAAAAGCTTTTTGGTAAAAATAAAATTTAATTATGTGGTGTAATGTTTTACTGTTAAAAATTAAGTTAATGTGTAGAAATAAAAAAATGCCATGGCACCAGTTCAAATTTGTTCAAAATGGAGGCGAAATTGCCATTTTGGATCGATTATCATAAATTATAAAAAGTTAAGTTTTACCAGATAAAAAATTGAATTTTTGTAGACCCAACTATTCAGAGAAATCACAAATTTGTTTCTTACATCCAAATAGATTAGAAAGAGAGAGTAATATTTTACTTATTGATCCTTGTGTCTTTTCGGTTTGCTATACAACTTACAACAATATGAGAGAGCTTAACTATACACATAATAGACAAGTTGTATGATATTTTCACGGTTCCAACATTCTTTTCTTCGGCACATGTTAAGAGGTATTTGAAACGGAAAAATCCATCTTGACATTAAAGACATGATAGAGTCATAGTTATATTACGATTAAGGATTTGTGAATTCATAATAAATCTACCTTACATTATAAACGATTTTACTGAATAGATATTTAAATTATTTGAAGTGTAAATTGCATAGAAATATCGAAGCTTAAACATAATATGTATGCTCATTTACATACAAATTGATTTGCCAATGTTCATTTGCAAATTATTGATGAGACGAAATGTTTTGCATCTCTAATTTCATCGACGACCGTATATCTGTAGTTCTGTACCACTAAAGATGTCGGTATATAGAGAATTAGAGATACATATATATAGTATACGGGCATAATATCCATACGTATGAGAATATTATACAAATGAACACATATAGTAAGAGATACGTGTGTAATACTAAGAATTCATTAATTAATGTTAAGATTTTCTCACCCATGCCAAACCATATACACCATACCATTAAATCGAATGTTATGTATATATGTAATACGTGAAGGGCAGATTTTGTACATGGAGCACCTGGTGGTTTCTTATGAAAATCATTCCCCTTCCCTCCCCCCACCCTTTCCTTTATCATTCCTTCATCTGAAAACATGAAATATTTATTTCCCGTAATTTGATCGTGATGTTCCAGATTCTAGAAATTTTATATATATATATACCTTCCATATATTAATAGCAATTGCCATACTCCCCCCCCTGTAACCAGAGATTCCCACCATAGTGAAAATGGTAAAAAGCCATTTGTTAAACATTTAAATTTGCTATGTATAAATATACCTCATATCCCTATATCCCTATATTCCATCAGTTCAATCCAGACAATGAACCTAAATAACGAAGAGTTGGTATAGATATGTATATGTATTTGTGTTCATATACATATATACAATATATACATATATATATATATTGGATAAAGGCTGGATCGACTTTAAACTAATTTTAAAGGCAGATACCTTTCAAAAACCGAACATAGAATTTGCGGATTACCTCAACATGTGTTCCATTACTTCAATAAAGTGCTTTAGTAGAAATTAGGAAGTTGATGTAATGAGTTTTTGTAATTAGACAAAGTTTTCCTGTAGCGTTTATCATAATCCCCGAAAGTAGGAATAGTTAAGATCAGCTTTAATATACAAACGATTTTAAATTAAAATTGAACGTTTAAGTTCCATCATTATATTTTAGATTTTCAAATTAATTGATTTCTCCAAAAGGATACTAAAAGGCTAATTTCAAATTAGTTAGTTTAAAAATGATTTTGGAAATATCGAATTATGGCTGTCTCCTCCACCGAAAAAGGAAAATATTTCAATGCAAATTTTTACGAAAGTTGGAATATCTCTAGATAGAATTTGACGAAATTTTTGATTTTTTTTCTCTGTGGATTGTAAATTAAATCAACAAATATAAATCATAGAAAATATTATTAATTAAGATCGAACAATTCAATAATACACAGATAATTGCGAAAAATTACTTAAATTGTTGATCATTAAAAACATTGTACTACTTAACGTGTTACGAGCAAAGTGTTCCAAATTTTTTATTAATTTTTATGAAAATAAGTATAGAAACGCTCAATTCGGAAAAAATTTCATTTGCACTTATTCACTTTTGATACATTATAGTGACAATTTTTAGTATACTCAAAATATGCTGCCTAAGAGAAATAGTAAGGTCAATACTTTTAGTACAAATTTTCAGGTATCAATGCAAATTCTTAGTTTTTTTTTTTTAGAAATAGACCTGATTAACTAGAATACAGAAACGTCGAGTAGAGCTCGTGAAACAGAAATTGTTTCTTATAAAGTTGGACAAATTTAAAACTCCGGGTAATTATTATTTTACCTATTCACAAATTAAACAATAAATTTAGCTTAGAATAATCTAAATCAACCAATAAACATGCAATCAGACTACACTTAATCGAGAATTTAATATAAAGCAAAAAAAAAAAAATAAAAAAAATGTGTGTCTTATGTATGCAAAGGACGAACCTAATTTGTATTGAAGCAAACAAACCGTTTGAACAAAATTTTACTGACACAAATAACCGGAAATTAAAAAAAAGACTGATTTCAAATAAATATATAGGGCAATTGCCTTTCTGTATGAATAGAGATAGACTATAGAGCATCTGTACAAATTGCTCGACGTTTTTTTTTAAATAAATTTATATACGAAATATTAATTTACTTTGTATACAGGGTGATCAGATAAACAAACAAAAATGACAACAAAGAGAATAAATGATAAAAAAAACTCACTTTACTTCATCTTAATTTAACCATCTTTAGGCTTAAATAAAAAACTTGAAACTCGGTTAAGAAAAAAAAAGTTTCAGATTTTTACTTGATCACCCTGTATATATATATTTTTGATATAGATGCCTCATAAATATATTTCTATACCTACCATATATCTCAACAATATTAATGGCATAAGAAAATATTTATCATTTGAAAAACAAAATCCTTAAAATATGACCGATTTTAATGCAGATTCAGTGCACGACAGACTAAGCTTGCACTTAACTTAATCGGTGTGATTCAATTGTGATTGTAAATACGCAGGCACTTACGGTACCTTTTCATATCGATACACTGTGTAGAGTAGAGGCAATCATATAATTTGTTATCTCTATCATTAAGTATCGTGTAAAATGTCAAACTTCGGAGAGAATTTTTCCATTGAACTGAATTTCGAACTGAACTTGGTTCAATTTGTTAAAATTGAATTTTAACTGTCAGATTCACTATCCACAAATTCATCCCTGTTAAAAGTACAAAAATGAAAAATGACTACAAACACTACATAAACGACAAAAATATGTAAAATTGACTTGCAATTTTGTCGTATATGCACTCATGCAGTTTTCAAATAGTTCGTACGTAGTCTATGTAGATTTTATGTAGAATATGTTGTCGTTATATGTTTAATGTTTTATATGTTATGAAATATTAAAATTGTAGCAATATTTGTCACTGTTCATAGTGTTAATTCAACAATCAGAATAAAATGCAGTATACACATTACTAAAATTACTTCTTTTCTTTTAAATTGCCTATTTTTAAAAATGACATGTAGTGTATACTTGAAAAAAATCATAACTACATACGAAACCGCCAGGCCAATTTTGATCAGTTAGCACTTATTTTTGAGGGAAATGGACAAGCTTTTTGGTAAAAATATAATTAAACTAAGTTGTGGCATGTTTTCATTGCTAAAAATTAAGTCCAAGTATAAAAATAAAAAAAAAAATCGAATTACACACATACATCGATTTAAACAATATTTTTATTGTTCAATTCTTTGTATTTATATTTCTTATAGAAATCGAATATATCCCTGAAAGTTTGAATCAACTTTAAAAGTTTTTAAAGTAGGTATGTATTACATACTATATACATATATAGTTTGCTATATACAGGAACAGGAATACCTATTGATACCCTAATGTTATGAAAACTATTGAACATCTAACGGATAATAATATGTCTGGTCGGTCTGGCTGCATTCTTTTGAATTCATATACAAACAAAATAAAAAAAAACATATAGAGATAGTTTTCAGTACAAGAAATTGAACAAACGCTTTTATCCATCAATCTTTCTTTTTTTCTTCTTCTTCTTCTTTTATTTCTTTCAAAAAGAAAATTCAAAAAGCTTTATTCACATAAATATTAACATATGAACGTAATATTTTATTCACGCCATTTATACGAAATGGACCAACGTGAATTTGCTTAAATATTTTATTAGAAAATATTTTCAATTTGCCATATACAACATCATCAAATATGTTTGTACACACAGTTGTACATGTACATACATACATACATAGGTACACAGGCCTCTTCAACCTATCCTCTATTTATATGCTATATGCTAAAATGTTGGTACTAAAATCAATATTTATATGCATAGCAAATATGGATTCAATTTGTTATGCATCAATCAATTTTATGTCGGAAAAAGTATGGGCTACATGAAGTGATTGAAATATTTTTTTTACATATATTTGGAGTTCTTTTTTACTAAAAAAAAAGAAAAAAAAAAAAAAAAGGTAAAATATGATTGAAATGTGTATATCCTACCTAAGTTCTATGTTATAAAAAGTTTTTATATAAATTAAATTGCATGAACATCAAAAACATTTACATTAACAAATTGCATAACCTAAATATATTCCAATAATATAGATAGAAGGAATTTTTAAAAATGGCAATATTCTGATTACATTATCCCATTGATCGATATAATATTTATTACTGGTCAACATACCACTGTTATTAAATCGATTTTAAGTTTGACAACATTTTTCAATTCACCACCAGTAACATTTATCGCATCAGCACCGCACCGCACAGTACAAAGTACAAACAGAACAAATTCAAAGCACATTATTACTGCCACATTAATTAACCGCCCCAATATCAGCTAAATTATCATTATTTTTTAACTAGCTAGAACATTTATCAACATTACATAATTTAAAATTTTTGTTATTTTTAATTTGCATATTGAAATTTCAATTGATCACAAAGCTTTTTTGTCTGCACATATTAAAATGTTTTAAATAAAATAACTTTCGTCTGGACAAGCGCCTAGAGCAATTATTTAAAAATGAATTATATTTGAATTAATTTAAAAATTGGTGCGGCTGAGTCGGAATCATACTCACAATAATAACCATTAATTAATTCATTACATTCACAAATAGCCGTGACAGAAAAATATAAAACAAAAAATCGGACTGAAAACGATTAATTTGACGTTTCGACGTCATTTTTTATATATCGTGAAGTTTGCTGACTTGACATTTTTGGCATATTAAAAGTGATCACCATCATACATGAATGATCACTTTTGAAAGTCACTAAAGTTACAGTCACCAATAACCTTAGATGAAGCCGCACCTGGATTTAGTTAGGTAATCACTGCATTTGGATAAAGCACGAAGACACGAAAAGTCCAACAATTTTGTTACTGTTTGTTGCCATTTCTTAATTTGACCGTTCTACACTACAAATTGTCGTTTAATGTCGATAAACTTTTAATGTCGATAAACTTTTAATGTCGATAAAAATATTTTTATTTACGTTGAGAGAATAAAGGTCTACTCTACATACTCAAACTAGCTATAAATCTCAGCTTATTGATAGCTATGGAACATTTCCGGAGAATAATGAACTCCACGATTTCGACTCTAATTCTAAAATCCTGTCACCTATAGATTTACTTTTTTATTTTAAATCAGGAGGAACAATTACTGAACCAAAAATAGAGACTCAAAATGCCTATTGTACCCTTCGACAGAATCCACCGGGAAAAACTTTTCCATTCTTCTGGATGAAGGCCATGAGTTCAGAAATGAACAATCAAGAATCTCCTGTCTTGCTAGAAATGAGCAGTGACAGAAGTCACAAGTAGAGGGTCAGCCATGATTCCTATATTTTGGTTAGGCTTTAAAGCCCGAATTATACGTACAAGGTCCTTGCAACCATTCCAATTTACAGGTTCTGGAGGAGTTTAGAACAATAAATATTTTTTATATTTTTCTTCAATATTTCATATCTAATTAGATAAGATATGGAACATAAGTAGATACATACGAACAGTACAATTGTAAGTACTACGTAAGTACATGGTGCATATTATAAACATAAGAGTCCTTTATGATATTTTTTTTCCCAAAATAACAATAATTTCTCAAGTTAAAAAGTAAAAAAGTTGATATTTATTTAGCGATCCCCACTTTTTATTAACTGTACCCCTCCTCCCTTTTTCTTATTTTTTTTTTTAAAAGAAAGTAGACAATATTTTTCAATTTTGTTTCTTATCTTAATATCACTAGTATATGGACATTGAACTTGGGTCGATATATATTTTTCAGAATTTTACACAAAAAAGCGTCAAACTTAGTCAATTT
>JANSTT010010744.1:0-24518 GCA_026745375.1 Platyura marginata | reverse complement strand
TCTATAATTGTTGTCATATTCATTTTTTCTACATTTCGACTATCTTTCGAGTAAATGAATTGTTTATATCAAAATTATGTGCACACTGTACCACAGCCTCCCCTATTTTTTCCGATTTGCTTTAAAAACAATGGGGATCTTACTCAAGAACTACATAATAAATTGTCAAAATTTCAGCTTTCTAGCTTCAGCCGTTTGGCTGGAATCTTAATCATGGACAGACGGACAGACGGACAGACGGACAGACGGACGGACATGCATAATTTGACTTAAAATTTCACAAGAAAGACAATGGTGTTGAAATTTTTTTTCTACGATGAGTATTAAGAGGCGTTAAAAACTCCGTATCAAAGTTACAATACTCTTGATTAACATCATACGAGTATAAAAATAAATTTCACTGTGTTTGGTTTTACTATCAAAAGAGAGGTGGGAAGAGGGTGGGGGTCCCCAAAATGTTATAGAATGCATTGTCACGGTCAATGAGTCTATATGGGCCAAGTTTCATCTTGAAGTGGGTTAATGTACCGTTGCAAGATTTTCCCACAAACACACAAACACACAAAAGTGAAGTTAATAAAAAGGATATAATAAAGTTGAAGATTAATTTTTATTAAAAAAATATTTAATTTTACTTTTTTACTATCGCCATATATTTGACCATATTTTTTGGAAATATTTTTTTATTTTATTAATCAACAATGCTTTCAACGTTAATAAGGACCTTTCGACATCACAGGAAGTAATAAGTAGCATATTGAAAGGATGAAATTTCGTTTGCAGTAAGATTTAGTTCAAAAGTATTGCTTTCGCCATTTAAAACTGTTGAAATTTGTTAAATAATTTCAAATCCTGGATTTTTGTTCAAAACGTTTTCTATTTTACGTTAAATTAAATCAGCAATTATTCCCTGTGCTATATTAATTTTCTCTTTTGCCTTAAAAATGTAGTTAAAGCCATCGTTTACATAAAGTCCTCCAGTTTCTAATTTTTGAATTGTTTGCGGAATAAATCCAAAATTAGTTTTAATAAAAACGAAGCCATTTTTAAGTTCACTTGTTAATAAACGTTTTTCTGTTGTTATGGAAGCCGCTTCTAAAGACTAATTGTTCCCTCTATGTTTCCCTACGCGTTAATATTGGCTCGGGTGGAAATAACTATCAGGGGCAATTTTTTTAAATGATTGAACCCGAGCCGGGTGCTTTTAAAAATATTTAAAGCGGGAATTTAAAAAAAAAATCAAATTGGGTAAAATCGACATAAAAATAGTCATTTATAATAAAAAATTTAAAATTGTCAATATGTCCTCTTTGATAATGTTTTACTTCATTAACATTGCCCGATTGGTTATATTGATTCATATTTCACCACCACGTTTTTTGCTTGTTAACATTTTGGTTCCCTATTTATCATTTTACTAAAGACAGCACGCAAACGTAACACCCTGTATATCAACTGTTTCTCTGTCCCATTGTGATGTACATTCGGTGCATTTCACCGAACATAGAATTTTGCCCGATTGGGAAGTGGTCCTTCGAGCCGGATATATTTATTGTACCTCTAGATACATCACAATAGAACGCAGAAAACATAGATATAGACATAGGCAAAAGTATGGTATATTGACCAGTTACATTTGTGAATAGTTAGGTGTTGTACGACACTATCTAGCTATATCGTACAATTCTAATTATTCTCTACAGATGCATATTTTATCTTACCTCACCTACACACATACTACAATAGATAGGTAAATTATAAGTAAATTAAAATATTTCTATCATATCTATGTACAAATCTTATATAATATAGCGAAATATTTACGAAGACTGAAAATCATGAGATGGCCAGAAGCAAAAAGTCGGTACCTACGACATTGTTCTTGTTATACATTTCTACTTATTATTAAAATTTGATTGTATACCAATGGCTGGCTGATGTTCGAAGACCATTGTAGTTATAATAAAACAAAAACAAAAACGATGTATACTAGCAATAGAATAGGTAGGTAGATAGATGTAAGAAGCATCGACTGGCTCAACATGAGCCAAAGTCTATCTTGATGACCTTTGTGACAATATCCATCTACCTCTATAAGAAAATGATTAAAATCATATAAATTTCTAATGTTATTGGTGGAAGACATAGGCGCTCTCTAGCAGCATACGATCGGCTAAAACACAAAAGTGTGGAAGTTATTTTAATCGACCAACGCCCATAATTTAAATGTCTTATTCATGTTAAAGGTAAAATAAGAAGAAGGAAAAAAAATACAAATAAATATAAAACATGTCATGACACAAAAGTTACATAATAAACCAGATGGATATGTTTTGGTTATAGTTTAGTTAATTGAAAAGAAAGGTAAACCACACAGTGATTTAATGCTACTTAGGATGATAAATTTCAGAAACATTTATGTCGAATTTGTTTAGATATTTTTTTTTGCATCCATTTCATTTCGCTAATTATGAAATATAATAATTGTTTTCAAATGGATGACCGCATTAGATGCTCAAGTTAACATTATTAACGAAGCTTTCATTCATTGCAGAAATTGATAATTATACAAATAATATACACACACACACTCTAATATATTTAAAGAAATTCGTCTTTGGACTATGACCTCTGAAGGTCTTTGGTTTAAATCTGTCTGACCATTAACTAATTTTCGAAATAGTGCACTAACTGCAATTATAAATGCATATATATGTAGTCATTCCACGGTCTCTAATAAGGATTATTCGCCATGGACCAACTATAAACTTAGTGGCAACTTTTTCAAAAAGTTAACCCTTTAAGGACGATACATTTTCAACATAACAGGGTTAACAACAACAAATAAAAAATTTAAATCAACTAAATTTGCCTAGAAAGATATTTTTTATATGTTTAAAAGTTAACCCTTTTAAGTCACCGTTTAGCCCTTAAAGGGTTAACGTTTTCTAAAAATGAAAAAGTTTATGAAAATATTCACAATTAAATTCTGAGAACAGTGCATGAGCAATTTTTGAAAATTTATTATTAACCCTTTCATGTTCAAAATGTATGGGCCTTGAAGGGTTAAAAATTCTCCAAACATTTGCCAATAAAATGCTGGAAATCCAAAATAATATGAAAACACAAATATTTAAAACCACATTTTTAATATTAAAAATGTTCAAAATTGTGCTAATTTTAAAAAAAATCGATCAGAATGTTCCCAGTTTCCTTAATTTTTTTCCATTTTTTCTCCTAAGTTTTTTTTTAAAATTATTGTCCCCACATTTATTATTGGGACGCCTCGCCACTGGTTAATGGAATGATTCGATCTATAGTTTTGGCTTCCAAATGATCTTGAACATGAAAAAGAATACGTCAGACGTCTCGTCGCAGATTTGTGACATAATTTTATACAAGACTCGTACGCTTCAAAATCAACATCATAGATTCGATAATAGATAGAACAATAGATTTCCTGCTTCTGGATTAAATATACAAATCTATCTACCTCTATATCTATCTATATTGCATGGAACGATGATTTTAACACAGAACCAAATTGACTGGACTTAAGGACTCGATGATATTTATTACGAAATAATTAATAGTCATCACATTGATAGTTTGATACGACTACAGGTCACGATCATTCATTTGTATGGTGTTCAATACACATAAAACCGTTAAGAAATTTAATCGATCGGTAACCTAAGTATAGTTATATAAAAGTATATATGTACTACAAGTAGGATCAATAACATTAGGTCATTTCTTCTTTTTCCAAAGTGTTTTACACCACACATTATGTATGTAATGTACGCTTAACACTATGTGTTTAACTAAAATTTATTTTATTTTGTCCATTACGCCGATATTGAACTCTTTAATTTATAAAAATAAATAGGTAAATAGCATTTAGACATGCATGTTCTCTCTCTGTTCGTTTATATATGTACATATGTATGTATGTGTAGACCTGCAAGTCATAAGTGCTTATGATAATGACTTTTCTTAAGTCTTCCTCATCGTTAGGTATTTTACCTACGAGCTATGAGAATAGCCCCTCATAAAACTAATTGTAATATAAATCGTGCGTACAAAATGTAACGGTGCATGTCATTTTCTGTACAAAAATTATATAACAAAAATCATAACAAACATTTTTTTTTCTTCTCTTCACCATAGGCATAGTTTTTTTTTTTTTTTGTAATTTTTTTTTTTTTAATAATTAACAAATCGAATATATGCCGCTGTCTGTCATTTTGGCTCTATAATCAAGCAATAATTATGATACCTCTGAAAACTTGCCAAAATGGAATTGTGTAAAGTATACCAAAGTACTTAATGTGTATGCATGTACGAATACAATATAATTAGAAATAAAATTTGATTTGTTTTACATTTCTCCGTCTCGACATAATTAAAAATTTCAAAAACAAAACAAAAAAAAAACAGAAAAAAATGAAAAACAAGTTTTATCTTAATTGAATTGATATAAAAAATGTGTTTTGATTTTTATTCGACACTACATTTATTACTTCCAGACCACTATGTTATTCTTTTAAAAATTTACAATTCTTGCCGTTGGGTATAAATTTTTTTTTTCTTCTGTCCAATGCGCGTATAGCTGGAGCTGCCATTATCTTTGTCGGCTATTGAAGCTTACACACAAATTAGTTCTAATTATAACCAGTTTCTTGACGATAAAATGTTCTAACACTTTTATAATATGGAATAAAATTGACGCCTTTGGGTTTTTTTTTTGTAAAGGGAATTTGTAGAAAGGAATGAGGAAATGCGATTTTTTTTTTATAACGGAAATTTAAATTGAAAAACAAAACAATATCATCGCTAAATTAATTTTTTAATATTTATTTGTTTTCAATTCTGAACGGAACGGAAAGTTATAATATGTTATATAATTACGTTCGGTTTCGTTTCAACCAAATTTCTGTAATTTGTGGATAAATAATTGTGATACGCTTCATTTCGTTTAGTTAAGGTTGAATTTACTCTTAATTCTGTTAGGCGTCACTATTTTCCGTTCCGTTATTTCGAGTTTCGTTAAGAATAACAGATGAATTACAGATGGTTCTATAAAGGGGAATGAGAAATTAGGTGCTTTATCAAAAATTTGTAAAACTGATCAAAAGCAGTGCTTGAGAGTGTCGATCAACATTAATTAATTGGCGTTGAAGGACATGTTGGCCCATATTACAATTAATATATTCTTAAAAATTGGAGAATTGGATATGAGTCAATGATAGTTAAAAAGTGGACATTCAAAATGGGGCTCGGCAGTGACGTTGCGTGGGTTTTATTTTTGTCTATACAAAGTACCTTTGAGATTCTTACTTTAATCTTGTTTTAATATTATAACTAAGATAATCTTACTTCAAGTAAATTTTTATTTCCAATCTTTCTTGTCTTATAAATTATTTTTAATTTTCTAACAAAATTTCGAAAAAATCATCAAAATATGCAATTTAAAACTGAGTATTCTGCAAGAGAATTTCTCTATGGGTAATTAAGCTTGCAGAATACCCAGTTTTGAATTGCATATTTTGATGATTTTCTCAATATTTTGTTAGAAAACCGGAAAAAATTTATAAGGCAAAAAGATTATTATTACAAAAATATTTCAATAATTAAAGAAGTTTTACGGATTATTGTAGTAATTTCAGAGGTACATCACATAGGCAAAAAAAAACCCACGCTGCGTTACTGGGGCTCGGTACTGACATGGCTGAACAGTGAACACATCCTTAGATGTTTCCCAAAAATACTTAGGGCTTTTGAAAATTGACTTACATGGATTGTGACAATTGATCGACTATTAGTGGCTCTTTAAAAAAACGTTTCGACTAATTAAAATTACTAGCGCCGTTTGGAATAATAAAAATTTCGATTTGTTTTTATTTTTTTTAAACTTAATTTCTAACAGTGAAAACATTCCATAATTTAATTTTTTTTATATTTTTACCAAATAGCTTTGCCATTTCCCTCAAAAATAAGCTCTAACTTATCAAAATAAGTCAAACGGTTTGGAAGTTTACCTCTACAAAATGTTTTTTTTGTTTTTTTTGTTTTTATCCTGAATATTTTATCAATTTATATAAAATGGTGACCTCAAAAATATATCGAATTGAAAAATTTGTCACCAGAAGCTCTTATTTTGCCTACTGTATATATATATAGGTATGCATATAAAAAAAACAATGCAATATTCATTTTGGCACAAAATCTTCGTTTTTTTTGTTTTTGAATATCTTTAAGAAAATTAAAATAGGTATTTTGGAAGGTTATTCAATGCGTGTTAAAATGTAAGCAAGTCGATTAAGCATATAGAGACAAGGCAAAAAAAAAACCAATTTGAATAATGGAGAGCCAAAAATTCCACAATATATTAACTATTTCGTATCCTGATAAATGATAAATTTAAATAAATATTACCACAATCTTATTTTTTGAATAAATATATCATGCTTAACGATTGCTTACATAAATTTATTTTTCAAAAAACAAACCGATTTTAGTAGATTTTTGAATAAATTTGTAACCTCTTCGTCTAGACCATATAGACAATGTTTTTGTAGGAGTATATTTGAATTTATGATAGCTGTATGAATAAATGTTGAAGTTTATGTTATTGCTGTTTAGAAATTATTGCATTTTTTTTTTTTGGTTTTTTTATATTATCGCGGTCATTTTCTTCCGCTTTTGGTTAAAATAAATGATTATTTGTTTACGGTGTTACGATGGCCACTATATAGTAAATTAAGTCATAACATTGATCGTAAACTATAGTGGGTATCATAAATTGTAATCATTATTTGGTCACTATATTGGGTATTTTAAAATAGATTTGATTTATAAAGATCGGAGATTGGACAGTGGAAAAAAAAATGGCATGAAGTTTTTTATTAGACAAGAGTGGTAAATAATGGCCACCAAGTATAGAAAGTATTTTTAGTTGTCGATTTCAATTTTTAATTTTTATAAATAACTAGGTATGTATAAAATTACGTATTTTAGGTAGGGGGAGCTGGTCCAATTCGAACCTAGTAAGGGTTTTTGAGCTATAGAATTGAAACATGTCAACCGGACAATTCCCTCAGAGGATTTTTCGCGATCTCCTACCAGATACTCTATCCAGCAAAAGTTTACAAAAGGTCCGAATTAGTCCAACCATGTTCCAATTCGGACCCCCTCTGTTCTAATTCGGACCACCCCTTTTTTATCGTTTTTTCGCAATGGAAGTGACAGCAAAGTCACTTCAATTTGTTTTTTTTTAATTTTATTAAACTTTCATGTGTAAAAAGAAAAAAAAATACCGGAATGCGAGTTCTATTCAAAGTATAAATGAAATCAATCGAAATCCGAGTTTTGCATTTTGCGCTTATACTATAGCTTCAGCCCATTTTATTGGAAAATCAGCTGCAATGAATAAAACACACATTCAGATCAAAATGCACCGATAAAACAGTAAGGGAGTCGAATTGCGCATAAAAAGAGAAGGTCCGAATTGAACTATGCCAAAAGGTCCGAATTGGACCAACGTACTCCGATTAAGTAAAAACAGTAAATAGATCAACCAAAAGCAAGATAAAAACAATAGTGCACTAGGATTTATTTATTATTGTCGCTAACAAAAATCTAGCTATTAAGTAGACAAATTTTATGTCAAAGCGCTCCAAAACAACATGTGTCTTTGGAAAATATACACGACGACTGAGAAACTTAAAATTCTGTATGTTATGTCAGAACTATATGACAACTTTGAAAATCACAAACGAGATTCTCTCGGTATCGCCATTGCTAAGAAACAGTTGATGGTCCGAATTGGACAAGGGTCCGAATTGAACCAGCTGACCCTACCTTTTATTTCTTTTTTTTATTTAAGTATCATCAGGACTAGATTCTCTGGAATTTGGTTGGTTTTCTATTTTGCGTTTTCCAGAAATTTTTTTTGTATTTCTCGGGATTTTTTTTAATTGTTAGTTTCGTTTAAATAACTATCAAAACACAAAATATTGAAAAATATTTTCGGAAAATATTCGTGGGACACCCTGTACTTAATTTTTATAGTAGCTAGATTTAAAGCGAAAGCCAAAAACTAATAATTTTAATATGTATTTGAATTTCCAGTTATTACATGAGAAACTCAATTCGCCCAGCTCTACAAATGATGATAGATTAAAATAAATTGTATGTTAATTAGCAGATACAAAAATTAACCCTAAAGCGCAAATAAATGCTTTTTGGCCGTTTTTTGAAACAAATTTAGATTTTGTTCAAAATTAATAAATTTAAATAAAATAAAACTTATCATTCTGATGGAAGAAAATGGAAAAAAAATTAAGCTTTCACCGTTTTCTTTGCTGTTTTTTCAAAAGCGACACAATTTTGAACTTTTTTAACACTAAAGATATGGTTTTGAAACTATGCATTTTTATATTATTTGAAATTTTCAGCATTTTTTGCGGAATAATTTGTTTTGAAAAAGTTTGAAAAATCAGGACTTTATTATTTTTTGGTTTATGTAGACTAACTAGTTAGTTGAAATTTTGGTGCTTTTCTTATTAATATTTTTGATTTTTTCTTTCGTTTTATTTTAATTTTTTTTTAATCTTATTTTTTAATTAACATTAATTATTGTTTTGGTATACACATCAGCTATTGTTATAGTCGTCATCACCTAATTATTATTTGAATATCTACACTGGGGATCAAGCGAGTATTCGTAAAAATGCCCTTTAGAAATAATGTAGCATTGGTTAGCATTTCTTGTAATGGTAATTTTATTTTTTCTATTTTTATTATTATTTTGGTTTTATTCATTATTTTTGAAAAATTTTGTTTCCTTTTATTTTATTCTTCGAATGATTATATCTTGTTGTCAGTAAAAAATGAATTTAATAAACATCTTTCTCTCTATCTATTTTCTTAATTAAATACTCCTATTAAATACCAGATGTTTCATTCATTCTAAAGATGCATAAATAATTTGTATCTTAACTCGTCAAACCAATGAAAGTTGCTCCATTTTCGGCTCCATTTAAATAACAATTTATTTTAATTATGTGGACTTTTTTTTATATATAAACTAGTATTGTATAAACTACAAATTTCCATATACAAAACATTTATTTATATCTAAAAACTTTTAAAATTATCATACTAATGGTTTTTTAAAAAGTGGACTCATTTTAATTGTTCATCACCAAATTCTTAATCCTTCTGCTTGAGATGTGTAATTGAAAAACATTTCGATTTAATTGGACACATCAAAAACATATTATTTTCTTTAAGATCGTATCTTCTCCAGAATATAACAGACATAAAAAGTTGGGCTTGTCAGTTTGATTGGATATAATTATACAAAAACCAACAGATTTATATATGTAAAAAAAAACAAAAAAACAAAACTCGAAGGACCAATTTTGTGATGGTGTTTTGATAGAATGAAAACTTGTTTTATTTATTCCAAAACTGTTTACTTATTATTATTGATCAAGTTACGTGTTTGATTTATTGTGTGATCTTGAAATTTTTAATATTACAAATTTTTTTCTTTGGTTTATTTTTTTAAAAATTATTATTACACCAAATAAAAAGTATTTTATTCATTTTCTTTTAATGTTTTAATAAATGTAATTAAAAGTTAAAAAAAAATTGTAAGTAATAGAAATTACTTAAACTAAAAAATATATTTTTTAACTCGAAATCCTGGTTGGTACAATCGAATTATTATAAAAAAATTATTAATTTTGGTTTTAAGCGGGAACAAGATTTTTTCTATTTATCCATGATTATTTTAACGCCCAAATTAATTAAAAAATTAAATTCAAAAAAACATTTTAATTTGCCTTCAAAGCTTCAAACATAAAAAGTTTATCAAAAACGATTGGAATGACACCAATTTTATAAATATCGGAAACTAAATTTTTTTTAATTATCAAAAAATTTCAAAAATGTAGAAAAAAAACCCTATAATAGGTAATAGTGGAAATTTCCCTTGAAACTTTGTTGTCAGGAGTGAGTTTTAAGAAAAATCTATGCTCATTATTTTAAAAATTCGTGTAATTTAATTATTTTTGAATGAATTGTCAAAAAAAGAAAAAAAATAAGAAGCGAGAGGGTGTTAGATGTGGTATATAATTGCCTTCATATATAAGTATAGTATTTTAAAGAAATCATAAAGTCACTTAGAAAGTCTAATTTATTGATATCAAATTTAACAAAAAAAAAAATTATTTAGTACCGGCACGCCAAACAATGAATTAAATTATCGATTAGAAATGTTATTGTAAATTGTAACTTTCTGGTTTTCAAGATTTAAGGTTAGCTTTGTTTATTTTTGCACACATATGTTCGATATGCAAAATTGATTTAGTTTAATGTTTTCTATATAAAATAAATTGGATTAAACACGAATACGAGAAATTAATGTGACATATACCTACGTACAAAGGTTGTTAGTATTTTGTGAAAAGTAAATTTTAATTGGCTTAATGTAGAACATAAGATTTTTTTTTATAATGTTAAAATATTTCAATTTTTACTCAAGAAGTAATCCCCCTCACCATAAAATCTTGTTGATTCCGTATAATTTGAAGATATTTTCTTAGAATTTCAGAATCTAGTATTGAAATCAAAATCTATTTGATCGAAATGGTTCTTGCCCTAAAAATCGGATTTATATACAATATTTCTAAAAAAAATTATTTTTTAATTGTGATTTTATGTATTTTTTCAGAATCAATTCAATGACAAAGGATTTGAACCATTCCCTGTAATTTATTTTTGAGTTTGGAGTTCGTTAAACAAACATTATCCATAAAATAAATAATAAATTAAATTGTTTGCCCATTAATTTTCAGAAAGGAAAAAATTCTTAAAATAATTCAACTAAACATAAAAATATTTTCTACAGATGAAATTATAAATGAATTTTTGAATCGGCCATCAAACCAATTAAAAAACTATTTGTTATTTATTGCAATTTAATTATTGTTGAAACAAGGCATTTTACATTTAATCTATCTATTAAATAAATTAACACGGTAACAAAATGCAAGCGAGTCTTTGTTCAAAAATACCAAAAACAACAATAACACTAAATTTTCAATAAAACAGTTTGCCTCCTCTATGTGGAAACAATATCCCTCTACCTCTATTACTTTGTTCAAAAAGACATTATTACACTTATACTTTTTCACAGATATAAATTATCAAATAACCGTTTTTCTTGCTATATATTGTATGGTTTGCTATTTAACCATTGAAAATACTTATTTTGCTGTGCAAAACAGAAGAAATAAAAAAAACGATCACTTTTATGTGCCATATAAAGAAAAGTAACAAGAATAAAAATTTTTAAAAAGAAGAAGAAAAAAAGAAAAAAAAACACCGAGAAAATAATAAAATCTATCAATATATAAATAAATATGTAAGAATGTACCTAAGCATGCTTCCATAATAATGTTCGTAAAATAAATAACACTTAAGCCCTCTTAACATTTTTAAACTGCATCTCTGTGGAACTTAACCAGTAAAGTTCTTATGATTTTACATGTACAAAAAGAGCTTTATATAGGCACTCAGAGAAGGTAACAGTTGTGTATTTAGGTGTAGAAAAAAAGTTACGACTATATTGGAACCCATAAAAATTAGAATCTTAAAAATCATGATCTTGTGAAGAAGATGAATAATTTTATTATTGTTTTTTGAATATTTGTAGCGGTCACTGTATATTAAATGGCTGGTTTCTATATTTCACCAATCTTCCTATACATAGGACGTTCACACGCTACGATTATCTTCCATACGACTCCCGGGTATGACTTGTGAGCATTAGCTCTAAGGTCGTTTGTGAGATTTTGATCCACTCTATTTTAGTCCTTGTGTTTGGCAGAGTAGCACTTTAGATATCATCCTCGTCCATCCGTAATATTTAGAGAGATTATTTTTAGCCGGCATATTAGAGACACCTGTTGAGTGGATGATTGTCTAATGTCTGTTTTGTGATTCCCATTAAATAGTCGTTGATTATAAAAAGGATTTTTTGTGTTACTGTCAAATTTCGAAATTAGCGTAAAATTTAGTGGTGAATAAGATAATAAACAATGAAACCGTGAATATTCAATGGACTGAACTTAACTAAAACCCCGTAATCCATTACTGTACCATGCACATACTCGATTTAAACAAAAGTAAAAACAAAAACGAAAAAAAAAAATCCATTTTAATATTTTACCATGTAGTCAATATGCGCACATAATAATACCATACCATCGTCATCATGGCTTTTTAACTTTACTCAAGTTCTACTCAACTCGTTCGTTTCAAAGTGAATAATTTAAGTTTATATTAAAATCGAGACATACCTAGATAGCGGGTATAAGAAAAAAATCTTGTACTCTCTTGAATACATGATAGTTTCCACAATGCAATATACCTTTTGCGCCTCAACACTCGATGACTGGAGGACTGAAGCACAATCATTTGTTGACCGTCGAACTATCCGGACGCGTATTACTTCAATCCGTGTACACGACTGTTAAATGTTTGTTTGTTGGATATAAAAATTTGTTCGCGTCTCTTGGGCTTAGGTATATATGATACTTAAATAATTTTTTCTCAGTGTATATACCTACTCTCGGAATATTATTATAAACACAGTGTATAGAATTGGAATTTACGAAGGCGCGAGTTTTTAAAGTCGTTGTGTTGTGTATATGAAAAGAAGGAACAAAAACAAAAAAAAAAAGTTAAACACCTACGGATTTTTTTGTTTTTTTATTTAAGTTATGTGCACATTATAATATAATATTTATTATTAAAATAAAATTATTGAAAACAGTCATTTAAAACAACGTCAATTATTTCTTATTTTTAATTGTTAATTAATGAACCCGACACTATTAAAAATGATATCAAAAAATGTTTCAAAAACAAAGATTTATTGCATACGGCAATAAATCACTACCCGATAAGGATATAAAAGTGAAAATTTATGGCAATTAAAAAATAGTAAGAAAATTTATGATAAAATAATTTAAAGTGTAATAAAAATTATGTGAAATAATATATTTTTATTGTTTTTGATTCCACGGGTTAATATTATTAATAAAGGAAGTAATGAATTACAAATAAAGATTTTATTATCTGTTTTGTGAAATTAATAAAACGCATGAACAACAATATAAATTATTTTTTGAAGGGATAGTAAACATTTTTTACAAATACAAATAAGGTAATTTTATTTTATTTATTATAGTCAGTAAATATAAAATTGTAATTAAAAAAAAAAAAAAAACCCACAATTGTAGGGTAAATAGTGAAAATGAATGCATCGAGTTAATGTTGTTTTTGCAAATTTTATGGCATTTTGTGAGACAGAGTAAATGTATAGTAACTAAATGAATATTATTGTTACATTTTTTATGATCCTTGGTCTTTAATTATGATTTTAATGTAATTTAATTGCATTTAAAAAAATTATTTGCTAAAAAAAAAAAATTCAATTTATAGAATTGAAGAAACTTTTTATACTTATCGTTTAATATTGAAGTTATAAATTGACTGCTTTTTGGGATAGATTTTATAATAAATAAATGAGCCTCATGGTAAATTATTTGTTATTATTTTTGACTATAATTTCTGTTTGTTTTTCATCATGATTAGAAAAAATCTAATTTAAAAATAAATTCAGTTAAAAAAAATTTATTTTCTTGTAATTCTCATCTTGCCACCTATTTTATTCACATAGAAGAAATTTTCGAAATTTTTAATTATAAATTGGCCCTAGAAAAAAATTTTAAGTTGCTCAATTTTTAAAAATTTTTATAATATTATCTTAGAGGGTATATAATTTTACAATATTATGTAGAATAGGCCGGTGCGCTGCTTGTATGGGAAATGCAAAATTTGTTTTCCCGACATCGCTATAGTACGGAAAAGTTGTGAAAAGTGAAAAAAAATATGGATAAAAAATTTTTTTTTTGGACTTCTTACATTTCTTCTGGTCCCACATTTGCGATGAAGCCGTTGGGGGTAACCCTCTAAACCCTTCCCACGGGCGGCAACCGTTTAAAGAAACTGATTTTTTGCAAAAAATATGAAATTTGTAAAATTTATCGCAAATGTGGGACCAGAAGATGAAGTCCAAAAAAAAAAAATGTATACCCATATTTTTTTTTCACTTTTCACAACTTTTCCGCACTATAGCGATGTCGGGAAAAAAAAATGCAAAACGCACCGGCCTAATGTAGAACCAATAAATTGTTTTTAGGATAATCAATTAACCACCTAGGTATAACCATTAACATTAAGAGACCCTTTGATTATTTTTTTTTTGCGAATCTTTATTAATTTTCAATCAATATTTAAAAATCCCTATGTATTTGTAAAAATTATTTATCTTCAGTTATCCAAACAAAATACAAAAAATAGCTATCGCTAACATTTTTATTTTTCAAAAATAAACTTCTGTGTAAAGAAAAATTATAATAATAAGAATAGTGTTTTTTGAGGTAGAATTTTGATTTGCCATATTTTTTGTAAGTTTTCCGGGATAAACTACTTTTTTGATTAAATCAGTTGGTACTTATCTAGTTTAGAAACTATTTTTTTCAAACTTTTATATAAATGATATAGACACAAGTATAGAATAATTGCGTATTACAGAACCGTATTTTTCTTCTAATTTTTCAAAAATCTTAATTATTCTTAACGGAATTTTTAAAAATTGATAAACTTTTTAAAGCCAATATTTATTTTTCTGTCGTTTCTTGATCTACTATTTTTTATCTTTTTTTGATTATTGCTATTTTGTTACTACTTAAAAAAGGAATACAAATAAAAAAAAAATTTACCTATAAATAATTTATAGAAATAAAAATTATTTGTACCAAAGAGTACACATATTTCGAATATTTCGAACGCCTGCATAGGTTAAAAAAAAAATATTAAATAAGAAAAAAACAAAAAACAAAAACGAGACACCTTTTAATCTACTTATATCGCCCACAAATAAAAAAAAAAAAATTTTGGAATAAATTTCGTACACCATCTCCTTGAAATATTTCCAAGTTATTTCACATCTTGCATGGCAAGTATTTGTAGGTATACCTTTTTTTCTCTCCTTAGTAGTGTCTATATGTACCTACCTCCTAACATAAATCAAAAATCAATTATCAGTCTCGATAGATTTTATTATTTGATTACAATATTCAATGATAGGTAATATACACGTAATGAAGATAAATTTTATAATTCTTTAGTAATCAAAGCAGTAGCTAAATGGGCTGGGTTTAATCGTATATGGAAAGAGTTGATAAGATGTTCAATTTCCGATATATAAATAGTAAAAAGGATTGATTTTATTGGAAATGTTATTAAGGTGGGTAATGGTAGGAGAGTTACATTGATTACAACGATTTTATTGATTATAAGTATTAATTTGGTGTATGGCATGGCAGTCATCTTGGACCTTTACTATTTATTTCCTTTTGTATGTAGTTGACATTGTCTTTTATGGTTTTGATTTGTGTTTAATGGAAAATTTTAAATATTAGCTTATGGTAATAACTTACTAACTCGATTAGTGTAGGTATTTTTTCTATTTTTGAAATGTAGATAAATTAATTGACACCAAGTTAACTACACCTATAAAAACAAAAAAAAACCTGTAAGTTCTATGACTTTTGCAGTGTCAAGGTAATATAAATATAATTAATTATCATTAAAATATGGCAGACAAAAATTAAAAATATAAAAATTATGATGATCAAATTTCAATCTCTTAGAACAATTTTTATATCCATACCTATACATAATCTCGTATATTATGAACACAAACACAAATGTAGCATAATTAATAACAATTTCAAAAAAACACCGTAAATTTCAGTCATGGCAATGTGAACACATTTTTTTCACAGTTATTTATTATTATTAATCAAATGCTTACACACTTGTTAATCAATTCAGTAATTAACATAAATAATTCTGCTCGATGACCTTGCATTTTACTATTGATTTTAGATATTCTGGCGCCGTATGTAAAAAAAAAATTTATTTCAGAATATCATTTCGATTTTATTTTCTGACCGTTTTGTTGGTGTCAAACACATACACAATCATCGAATTCGACAAAAATTTCAATTGACTTATTGATTTGCTGCATTCCTTCTTTGTGCGGTATTTTTTTTTATTTTTTTTTACAGTGCGAAATATTCGAATTTCTATTTGTCTTCGATTGTGGTGGTTGCGGTGAAATGTGAATTTTATATGATGGTAAAAAAAACTGTCTGTTTCATTCAGAGTTTTAAATTGAATTGAATAGAATTATTTTTGCGGTTGGTAAAATTTTATTGCATATTATCTACGTGATATTGTTAAAAAATTTCGAAAATCTAATTTATTTTTTTATTAAAAATTTGTGTTTTTTTAAAGAAAGGATGTTACTTTTTTAATAATTTGTTAAAAAACACTTGTTTGTTACTTTAGTAAATTTAGTTTTTTTATATTAGGTATTTCAATAAAATTAGTGCGATTTTGAATTTTCATATAATAAAAATAACAAAATTTGTTCAGTAATAATTAATAATTTTGATTTTTAATGAGCACACAATTTGGTTTTCCAAGCTGATCATTAGAGTCATCAAAATCATAATTTCTTTCAAATATTAAATCGTATGTATATCTAACTGCACAAGTTCTCTTGCCATTTATTGTCACTTGTTGCAATTATCTACAAAATGTATGTTCATATCAAGCCATTATTACAATTTATTTATAGTATTTCAAAAGTCAAATAAAATGATAATATTGACCTATCTATAAATTGTTGTTATCTATTGTAGAGTCAATGAAATCATTAATTAATTTTTGTTTGTTATGATTTTAATTCTAAGACAAAAATAAATATAACTTTGTTATCAAAATGATGATTTTGACTGAATTACAAATATTTTTAATGATGTCATTTAGGTATTTCAGTGGCTAAAAAGTCAACAAAAAGTCGGTTTCAGGTTTAGTTTACGTACATTTTTTTGAAAAAAATTATAATTGCTGGAAAAACAACTAGAATATTGTCACTTTTTCTTCAACAGCTTAAGACCTAACCCTTAGGTGTCAAAAACCCCAAGGGTCCAGTCCAGGGTTTTTATGTGTTTATACTGAAAAGCCTTAGAATACTGTGGTCATTTGTAATCGAGCTAGCAATTACTGTTTTTTTTATTTTCAACAAAATTATGCTCTATCCTATCTATATAAACCCGGAAGAAAATGGAGCACTGAAATCGGGCGCCAAAATACGTAGGTGGACAATCTTATGATAACGTACCTACTCAATAAAAGAATATAACTAAAAGGATAGTCAAAAATAATGGAATGAGCTGGTTCTAGGTTTTAGCATATCATATATGTATGTATGTAGTACTTAATGGGCGTAATTTTGTTTATATGAATGGGGCCACTGAAATTGCTAATTCTAGAATCTAGATGATTTGTTCTCTGGAAAGTGAACATTCAACTAAGCTAAATTGTCAAACAGTCATTTTTTCTGAAATTCCCATATTAAGATTTTAATTTTTTTAATTTTTTTTTTTAATAAAAAAATAGTTAATTTTACCAAACCATAACTGTATAATAGTAATAAATTTCTGATTATATAATCGGCTGTTAACACTTTTTAATTAATTTCTGTATGTTGTTACGTTAAATCAAATCAGAGCAAATTTAGATTGTTTTATTAGTCGTACCTACGCTATTTTTACGTGATCTACAAAATGAAGCGAAAAAAAAACTTAAATATTTAAAAATAATCAAAAAAAAAAAAAAAAATAATACTAATAATAATGATTAGTTTTTTTTTTATCCTACTAAAACTGTATTTAATTAACATAAGTATTTGGATATTTTGATTTATAGATTTATAAATGTTTTCTTATAATTCTTTTTTTTTCTTCTTTGGCGTGTGTTAAACGATTTGGTTAATTAGTTTTGATACAACAAGATTTAGCAAGAAAGTTACGTCAAATTTCAAATTTATGTCATCATCATTTTCAAAATATATAATTTTTTTTTTTTTGCGATCATGATTTGTTTCGAGTCATTTGCTTTATCGTTTATTTGGATAATTAAAGCACAATTTCCGACACTGGAAGTCGGAATTTATACTTTTATGGTATAAATATAAATTATGGTCAAAGGAAAAAAAATTACCTACTCATATTTGGTAAAATATATTAATGGGATGTATATTAATACTTTGCCCCCAAGGGGTAATGACTCTGATGGAATGTTGTGATTTATTAAATTTTGCTGATTGATTAATTGTAACTAGAATTTTGAATTTAATTTTACACGAATAATTTTTGTGTTTTTTTTTTTTAATTGCAAAATCTTAATATCTGCTATAAATTGATAAAAACGAAAGTGTGCGCCAAAAATTGAATTTTTCCTGAATGAAATGAAACACATGCACAATATACACATATTATAAATAAATACCAACATAACTAAATTTATTGTCTGATTGGCAGCCAGGCAAATGGACGCTTTCGTTTGGTCAACGTGTGTCCATAGTAACTATACGTTGCCCCAGCTGGACAAAAAAAAAGCCTTTCAGGAAAAACCTCTGATGTATCGAAAAGTATGTCCATAAAATTCACAATGGAACAGGTTTTAAAGTATATAATACAAATAATTGTATAAATTGTTGTAATTGAGAAATACCAATTTTTTTCTCTTATATTTTCTTTATTTATTTGATATAAAGAGCATGATTTAATGTCGAGGTTTAAATCGCTTGTACATTTTTTTTTTGTCTTCATTTTGTTTGGATGCTCTCTATCGTCTATCATGTCTTTAAATTGCAGTTTTTCGTCACGGCTCAGCAATTTCGTTTCATTGAAGGTTTCACCTTTTAACCCCTCAATTAACATTAACATTGCATTTTATTTTAAAAATAGCCACATTGTGAATGGATAGATTATTTTATGGTTGTATTGTATATGTATATGTAGGTACCTACTTATGTATATGTGTAGGAAAAATATTATAGTCATAGACGTATACTTGAATATGTATGCATAAGCTAAGAATATCCTTAAAAATAGCCTTTTATACTGACCATTGAAATTTTTTGTCCAACGCTACCATACGTTAGAAGCGATTAAGTTTTCCGATGAAACGGACGCGTTTTGGTTAAAAAATCGTTGATATATTGAAATTGAATTGAATTGGATTAAAGTAAAAGTGAAGAAAAATTCCATGTGTCTCAATTTCACCATAACACTTAAATAAAATTATTTTGCAATTATTGTGTATTTGAGTTTTCTACAATGTCTTTAGTTAACTAGCTAACTGAATAAAAATAATATTGAAGTGCTTTAAGTATCTCATAATTTAATGTAATGTAACAATTAAGGAAAATCCAAGTTATTCCAACTGTATTAATAAGGAATGTACGGAGTAATTACGTTTTTCGTCTAATTGGAATTGTGCGTTTACTGATACATTTACTTACTTACCTACGTCTACAGTGAGTGCAATTTAAAATTTAATTTAATGTTTTTTTATTGCAAATATATAATATACATAAGTGATTAATTGTACCAGCACACTAAAGTGATAATATACAATTTATAAGCCATACTGACCATCAGAAAATAATCGAATTAAATAAAATTGCATATTGGAATTATATGGTGCAATAAAATTGAGCTGGCCACTATTCCTGATTAATCAGCACACATTATTTTAATTAGGTATGTAGAAATAGAAATTGTTAGTTTGGTTTACCGATAAGAATTACGTATGTAACTTGCTATTTGTACGAGTGACGTTTGATTTCAAAGTAAATGAAAATTTTAATTGCAAATGATTTGTTGCGTGCAAAATATGGTATAATATGTTGTTGGAAGCAGGCTCCGTATTTTCTGTTTGTTTACATTTACCCAATAGAGAATAAAAAACAATTCTTTTTTTATTTTTAAAGTAAAATTAGCAATTTTTTAGTTAACATTTTTAAAATGGTTTTTTAATTAATTCCATCTAAGCTGAATTTTATATTTACTATGGGCTTTAAAATAATTTTTAAAAATTAAATTAAGGGTAAAAAATAACTAAAGTATCATTAACCCAATTTTATTAGAAATCGATTTTACAATTTTGTATAGGTAATTAATATGTACATATGTAGTAATATTGTGATTATTTTACTTCACATTTATATGTACTGTATTCTGTATATATACTGTAGTTCTCGTGTAGGAATATTTATGTCGTATATTCAAAATTCACCCTTTAAAAATATTAGAGCAAGTGCATTTTTGCAAGTAAGATTAATTAAAAATTGTCTTATTTTTTAAAAGAAAGTCTCAATTATAAAATCAGATTATTTTTCATAAATATTAAATAATAATACAGTGCACTCGCGAAAACTCGAACACAAAAAAACCAAGGCCTGTTCGACTTTTCGGGAGTATAAAAAAAAACACTTTTATGAACGAACATGGCCACTTTATTTAATTAATAAGAACAAATTCATAAAATTAATAACAAACTAATTTATTTAGATTTTAATTTTAAATTACATATACATTTAAAAACAAAAAAACAAATTCAGCCTTTCTTTCAGGAACAATTTCATTGTTTTTTAAAGAAATCAGTGATTGCAGTTTGTAATACATATTTCATCGCTTTTCGTTATAACTATTGCGTTATCACGAAGTTTTTTTAGCAATAAAATATCACTCCAATTTTCATTTTCTACCTAATCAACAATAAATCAAAACTGAGTCTGACTGAAGAAAAATGCAAAACACCCATTTATCTTCCAGCGATTTTTTCGCGGAAATCCAAGAACAGTTGAAGTACCGTGTTACATGTACAAATTGAGTTTTGAGACATTTATAAGAATAATTGAATGAATGAGACTGTTCGAGTTTTCGAGAGTAAGCAGTTCGTTTTCGAGATTTCCATATAAAAAAAAAAGTGTTCGAGTTTTAGGGATTTTGAGTTAACGGGCGTTCGAGTTTTCGCGAGTGCACTGTAATTAGTAAATTCGAACATAAGTAAATATTGTGCCTTTTGGTCAAACACCTGAAAAAAAAAACGTAAATGTACTGAATCTAGTGAAAATTTTCGAGAATCAAATCCGGTATCTTCCGCAAGACTACCAACAACAAAATTAGATTTCTTAAGCAAAGTCGAATTTTTCATCTAGAGTTGCGGCTAATAAATAAAGTTAAATCTGTCATAGTTCAATGAGACTTTAATTTAGTGAAATTCCATTTCCAATTTTTTCCATTTAAAAATTATTTATTTATTTATTATTATAGCAGTTAATTAAATTTAACATATTCTATGGACATGCAATTTATAACTTAATCAAATAAATACCCAACTATGTAATAAATGTAGAAAATAAAATAATTATTAGCTGCAATGTAGATACAATCGTCTTTTAATATTATTTTTTTAATAACTCAATTATTACTGTGTATGGTGTGTTTTTGTTGAAAAACAGTTAAAACATTTATTTATAAAGTACTAACAAATATATATATACGATTGTACGTATATAATATATATACATTAAAATTAGCAATCATATTTACACAGTCGGAGGTCTTATTAATTTTTGGTATGTACTAAAGCAATAATAATCTCTTAATTTTAGACTGAGGAGTAGATAAAAGCGCATTATACTGTGAAATGTCAATAATTTTATGCTTCAAACCTAATGGTTTTTAATAATAAGAAGTTTTTTTTTATTTTCTAATAATGTGAAAATTTATAGCAATTTAACTGTACATGTGTCTTAATACCTTTTTCCATTTCGTTCTACTACATTTAATTGGATTGTCGACAAATTATAATAAAATACCACATTTTTTTCAATGGCTCTTTGGTGTGGTACAACTGATGATGAGAATTTTTTTTTTTTCGCGTGTAGTTTTAGTATTCTTGGCATATTTCTTTATCTATTTATTCTATTAAATAATTGACTTTCTTTACAAATTTATAGAAATTTTTTTTTATTTATTTTTAATAAAATAAAAATAAAAATAAATAGAAACAGCTAGTAATATTTATAAAAAAACAAAAATTTAATTTAGGCTCATTTTAATAAGTTATTCAGGCTTAATTTAAGTTAATATCGGTGAGCGGATGAAAATCCTGAACGAAGATTGACTGAGAAAATATTTATAAATTTTTTAATAATTTAATCAACTCATTACTGAAGTGTTTCGTTTATGTAACAAAGAAATTGTTAAATAAAAACTAAGGATGTTTATATACATTCCTACATATTTCTCATGACAATTTAAATCCTTTCCAAAATTTACATAAATTAATTTAACCTTAATTCAAAAAGGGGAATAATGACTTAATCAAAAATTTGTATATACGACATTAATCTAGAACAGATATGAATATTTAAAATATATTTTTTTATCACCATCACATTTATCTCAAACGCAGGAGGGATGGTGTTTCCATTTATTATCGAATTCGATGATTACCTACTGTGAGGATCAATAAAATACAAATCTTTTGAATAAATCCGAATCATACTGTTTCCGTGTTTGTTGGTATTTTTTTTTTCTTCTTCTCTAATTGCCGTAATTTTTTAAATTTACCAAAGTTAATTTACTATACACCATAAAATTATTAATTTATTTAAATTTCAACATATAAGATCTTAATAATAATTAATCACAATAAATATCGACTATCTCTTCTTCGGATGAATTTTTCTCTTCTTCGGATGATAAAAATCAACAATAAAAAAAATACCGCCACAATCATATAAAATATTGTTATGTATTTGCTTTTATATAAATTGTGTTACAAATAAATTTAAATATTAATTGCTCTCTATATTGAGATCATTAACGTAACCGCCATCCATATATAACAAAAGTTAACGAAAAATTTTAAAACCACATTTTAATAGACAATGAAAATAAAATTAAAATAATAGGCGCTTAACTCAGTTTCGAGGTGCGACTCCCAAAATGAAATCAAAAATTAGATGATCGTTAATTATGGTGAATTATTCGTATAAACGAAACATAGATTTACATTAATACTACATATAAAATACAATATAATAAATATTTGACCATATTTAGATAATGCATACATACATACATATATCGTTTAGGCAACATTTAAACAACAACAAAAAAAAACATATGTAAAATATAAATAATCTTTATGTTCATGTTTTTCAATAAATTATACACAAATTTAAAAGTAAAACAAGTGTTTATTGTATTTTTTGACTTTATATGGTAATTTTTGATTCAGTTGCATATTACATAATGTTGATAAATTGAAAATATGGCCAAAATGAGACGAACAAAATGTTAATTTCGAAATCTATGTTATTCGCTTACATAATGAAGTAAAAATGATCAAAATTTCAAACACTAAAATAAAATGGTAATAGGGTTTTAAAAAATTTAGTAAATACCATTAAAAAATACACACGAAAAAATGTCTAACAGTGTTTCCCAAATGAGCAAATATTTTACCCACACCTGATTTTATACGTAAATGTTACCAATCGCGACTTAATCCTGAGCAACGAATATAAGGACGCCGAACATAATTTTTTCGTAATTCAGGTTCTTTTTTCACTCCAACAGAGGTGGATGAAAAGGGATACATCTAAAATCTCATAGTTAGAATGCCTTTAAAAAAAAGAAGAGCCAGGTTGATATGAATGGATTACCATTGGAACAAATTTTATAAGGAAGACTTGTTGATAAAACCGAAGTTCTCAAAAATGGTATTATTTCAAATTTGCGACTTATCATTTTTGGTTCCTTTTTTTTAAAAAATATATTATGTGAAAATAATTTTATGTTTTTTTAAATAACATTTTCAAATATTTCATATTCTTTAGCATTTAACCTAAGTTCTGATGGGCTGTGCCACTAATCAAATTACTTAAAAAAAAAAACCAAATCATTTTATAATGACGGTACTCTCTCTCTCTATTCATTTATATACTCTTCGTCATTCCGGAACATTTTATAGACCCCAATATAAAATACGTAAGATAACGTGGCGGGAATAGGGTTAAAGCGCACAATAAAAGTGTAAAACATAATCATTAAAGAACTTAGATTTTTATTTAACAAAAAAAAAAGAAAGAAAAAAAAAGAAAAGAAAATACGCCTTCACTATTAAAAAAAAAAGAAGAAGATTAATATATGACGCTGTGCCGACGATAATAAATGCTTCATAGTCATGATAGAAGGGACTCGGTTAATCAAGAATATAATCATAAAATGAGAATAAATCATCTGAAAACTGAATTTATAATAATGAACACTGGCCGATGTAATAAAACCAGAGGATAACGTGACCATTATATATTAGGTATGTACCTATGTACAAATATATTTTAAAATATGTAATCTTATGTATGTATGTAAGTATGTACTATAAATAACGTCTCCATATAAGTATATAAAATCTGATGAATATTTTTTAATTTA
>JANSTT010010733.1:0-24518 GCA_026745375.1 Platyura marginata | reverse complement strand
TACTTTCTAAAGGGCTCTTCGGATCAATTTAGTAGTTCGAAGCAAATTAAACACTACTACTACTACTACTACTACTATTGTTGTTAGTGCATTTGTTTTCCAAAAACGAAATGTTTTACAAAACAGGATAGGAGCATTTTATAGTTCCTCTGTGCCTACAAAAAAACCAATTCTGATGAGAAATATGTGTGAAGTTCTTAAAACGTTTCAGAAAAATATTTATGAAATTAAATAAAAACAAAAAAAAAACAAAAAATTAATAACATTTTTGTGCATTTTTTAACATTTTTATTTTGTTTTTGTAAACTTTTTATATTATTTGTGTGTGTTTGCCTTATAGTAAGTAATTTTTAATTTTAATTATATTTTGGAAATAACAAATTTGTTAACCAAATAAAGAAAAAAATGAAAATTAAAAAAAAATTATTTAACAAATTGTAAAAAATATTTTAGTTCTTTTGTTCGGTTGTTCGGTATAGTATTTTTTACCCTATTAAAATTGCTTCAAATGGTTTAATGGTACTTTTTTTTTTTATTATTTCTTAGCCACAAAAACAAAATGGCCACAAGGCATTTTCATTACATTTTTTTTTTAAACACTGTTGTTTCGTCTTTTTTTATGCTTTTGGATTTTTTTTTTAATTTTATTTATATTCTTGTTAAGCAGAAGCCTAATGTTATATATTTTTATGACTTAGTTAATTTTTTTTTTATTAAATTAATTATATATTAATGTTAATAATAGTTTTTTTTTTATTTATACATACAAACGGTTAAGGCTTCAAAACCAGCCTAAATCGCTTTGTGTTTTTTTTTATGATTTAGATGAATGTTTTTTCTCTTTTAAGATGGATTTTTACAAAAACTAATTATCTTAGCAATAATGGTTTATTTGTATAATGTTATTAAATAAATGTTTAAAAATGTTTGCAATGTATTGGTTTGAATGGTATACCATTTAACTGTACTAATAGGAATAGTGTGTGCTATTCATGCACAGTTGTTGCACAGTTTTTACAACAAATCGTTGGTTTACACTTTACAGCCAGAATTCACTAAGTACATTTTGCAATTTATACTAAATTAATTCATTAAAATGCCAACTTTATATTGGCAACACCTTATTGGTCCCAAACGTGCTAACCCGAAATCCTTAAGTTGTGTTTTTTTACTTAGTGAATTCTGCCTTTAAACGAAAACGAAATACTCCATTTCAAATAGGTCAGCCATTAAGGTCTCTGGCTATATAAAACTGGAATAGTTCGCCAGAATAAATTACCGCCTAAGAATATACCTATTCGGAAATTGATTGATCTGAGCTGGTTATTTGGATTTGATTTTAAAGATCACCATAAAATAAGACCATGTTTTTTTTAATTCCATCGAGGTGACTTTTATATGAAAAGTCGGCCACTTGACAAAGGTCTTGATTTTTTCCTAACCGTATAGCTCAGCGATTCCCAACCTTTTTTTTATGCGACCCAAGTTTCAACTCTAATTTCGTGGCCCATCCATATAACTAAATGTTTGAATGAGATATGTCAAATATTTTGAAGCATGGTTTACACTACAGAATAACTGCTGTAAAAAAGCTAAGTCCTAATACAGACATTAATTTGATTATTATTGATGAGAGCAGTTTACAGTATTATGTAAACAATTGTAATATTTGAAAAACGCATTCACATTTTTAATTTTACGTAACCTAATTTTAGTTTTATACGACTCCTCAGTTGGGAATCGCTGGTATAGCTATAGGAGCCTTTAATACTAATAATTACGATGAAACCAATAATCATATTCCCAGGAGTTTATCAAAATGAAAATATTTCATTCCATACTATATACTCGTGTTATGAAATATAAAAGAATAAGTAGCTTTGGTTTCATGTAGAAATTTTCAAAATTAAATTAAATTTTCGTGTTTTCTCAATGAATTGAAGATTTTGCAACAAAAAAACGCGAAAAAAATTTTGAAAATTTCTACATAAAAACCAAAGCTTCCTTTATATATTTTATATACAGTAGGTATAAATAACGCTTACGCTCGTATCTATACTGTTTTTCGCACTCTAAAAATAGCGATTTTTTTTCAAAATATGCATTTATACCAAAATTTTAATTTTTTAACACTTAAAAATTCGAATCTATCAATCGCAATTCAAAATGTTAGAGAAAGTGAAAGTTGCAGTTTTGTCCACAAAATGCAGCTAGCTACTTTTTCATTCCGTCTGGTGATAACACAGATAAGGAAGACGATTCGCCCGGTTTTAAATTTTTTTGTTAATTTTCATTGAATAGAAAGTATATTGCGAAAAATACTGCTTTTCCAAATCGAATTACTTCTATTTTAATTTTTTTTTGAAATATATGTACTGTTTTTGGTCCAAAAGTTAAGTATAAAAGCAAAAGAATAGATAGAAAAAAATTATTTCAGGAATAATAAAGGGAAATAATGGTACCTACAGCGAAATATTCGCGCGATATAATCAAAACTACATTAACAACAGGGCAACTCACGTTAAGCTCAAAATTTTAAATCAAAATAACTGAGATCAATGGAATATTCAAGGGGGTAGTCTGAAATTTGTGAAATTGATTTTTTTTCATTGTAAATTCATTTGTAATTTCTAATATTTATGTATAAAAATAGTAGGGGTCTTAAACTAATAGAAACAAATTTGAAGATTCATTTTCTTGAAAGCCCGCCTGGACAGAACCCTGCTTACATCTGCTTGGCATGATATCTGGACTTTGGAGCATCTGAAAGCAAATATTCGAGTTGATTCTTATAATAAAGAATTGCCACTATCGCTGATTATATACCCACGATGAAGAAAAAAAACAAAATGGCGCATTGTTGAAATTTTTGACCTTATTTTAGCAACTTCAATTGTTTAAAAATATGATTAAATATTAATAAATAATTATAACAGCTATTACCGGCGATAGGCATTCTTGTGGAGAATAAGCCATAAAAATTTGAGTCCGAACAGTGCAATAGAAAAAACAAAATCATGTAAACGAAGTCAAAAAACGTTGTTTGAAGAAAAATGTGTTTAAAGTTGTTTTTTGTGAAATAGCCTATAACCTTCAATAAACGAAACAAATAATGGTTTCTGTTGTGTTTCTGCATACATTTACCACAAGAAAATGAAGATTTTAGAAAATTGAATTTTTCAAAAAATTTCACCAAACTACAAACTTTCGTAAAATACCTACCAAAATTAAATAATTTCTACTTTTAAAAAAAATCAAGCGTTGTGTTTTATAGAAATAATTGCCAAAACATGCGAAATAATGAAAAAATTAATAAGGAAATTTTTAACCGGAATAATATTCTCTTTCAAATTGTGTAAGGAAAAAAATTAGGTTAATTATGGAAAATTGTGAGAAATTGAACTTTTTCTTTCAGATTTCGTAAATTTTTTTCCATTTTTAAAGTTTACCGTCATTTTTTTCAAACAGTGTGCCATGAATGTGGAATTATTAAACCGAAAATAAGAGAGGGGGCATTCATCTTTTAATTAAACTTAAAAATGTGGATTTCCTAGCCTTTTTATGGAAGTTATAAGCACAAACGTAGTTTTTCATCCCTCAAAATTTAAATCACTCCACCTACCCAACGGTCAATTTTAGACCGCCTCCTTCGATAAAATTTTTTGCTCAAATCGATCGCAGGAACACATCCTGAAAGTATTTCCCTCAAATACTGGGACACCCTATATATTTAACTTCAACTTTGGCGATTGACCATATGACTATTAGATTATAATCATTATTGGACAGTGGACAAACAAGAGTGGGTGATACAATTTCCATATAATTGAATGTGTGAATATAAATTATTGATTATAATTATAATAAATATAATTTAAACAAAAGAACAATTCATATTGTTTCACCCGATGTCGTTATATTTTTTTTTTTTTTTTTTTTCATTTCAAAATACGAACTAATGACAAACATCGTCAACTAATTGTATAGTATGTTATCAAATTACATTTCGTAATATTTTTTGTTTAGACTTTAGAATATAATTGACGTCATTTCAACCTAATTTTTATCGCAAAGTAATTTAATCTTACACCAAATTTTCATAATATTTTGTTTTATATTGATTGAGCTTATACATTGACCAACAGTGTAGAAAAAATGCTACCAAAGATTTGGTAGTTATAATTTTTAAGTTTATTTAACAAATTTAATATTAAGATTAGTTTTGAACGAATATAAGGAGCTCTTTTGAGTACATTTTCGTTGCAAAACATTATAAAACAGAATAGAGCTCTTCATTTGTCTTCACTTGAGAGAATTGCCTATTAATACATGCCGTGACAAACCAAACATTGTGGTACACTATTTTTCGGCATACGATTCTTTACGAATGAATTTTTCACCTTGTCTACCCGAGCGCGCCTGCATATACCATCATATTGACTATTTGGCTCTCCTTGACTCTCCAGTTTGAATTAATTTGAGATTTAGTGCGCTTTTGTAAAAGTAGGGTTATGTTACTCAAAACCAGAAGCAGCAAAAAACGTGGTTATTTTCGACTATTCAGTAAAAAGTTTATTTAACAAAATTAAACGAGCAATATCTTTTATCAGTCATTAATAAGGAATCTTAAAACATTCGTCTAATACTAATAAAATAACGCTCTTTCAAAGTTACGTTGTCTGACTGGAAATTCTTGGAAGAAAATAGTGTGCCTTTTTCGCATTTTGACAGCTCTCTGGCACGGCATGTATTAATAGGGGGTTCTTTAGAGTTAGACTACAGTCTTCTATCGAAAAAATTCTATGTCTTATGTTCAAATAGAAGGTCTTATTCGAAAAAAAAGATCCAGTCTTGTATTCGAAAAAACTAAAAAAAATTTTGCTGACTAATAGTGGTCACATTTACAAATGTGAAAAAAGTTTGAAGACATCTTCAATCACTTCTCTTACCACATATCAGTCCCTTATAGAGATTTATCTAAAAAAAATGTGTGGGGTTTATACGGCAATATATCAACGTCTTTTTAGTAGGGCCTTCCATTCGAACAAAACATTTTCATTTTCAAAATTATGTTTTATTTCGCTCTCACAAATACAAGACAGGCCTTTTTTTTCAAGAGAAGACTAGTTTTTTTTCCGCTATTCTTTTGATTTTATGTCTGGCTCTTTTGACCGTTCCATTGCTAACTTATAGCTATTCTTTACTATAGCCTTTACAATAGATTAACGCAGCACCTACGAAACACATTTATGATATATTGACATTATTACTTATTCATGAAATTGTGAACCCTAATCTATTTGCGCTCGATTTTAGTCCTCCATTTGCAACATGGTAGCTACAATCCCAGGACTCCAAATCGTAAAACATTTTATACTATAGATACAATTGATTATTTTGCAATTGACTTGGAAGAGAATCCGGTATGTAGATCAAGTTCTATAGAAGAGAAAATGGATAATTGTAAAAGCTAATAACTGTCATGAGATGAGGAATAATATATTGATCAATTGCTTTATGAGACCGTTATGCAACATTTTTATTTTTTTAGCATACTGTGGGACCAATGAATAGACGGGTATATCGTCGGCTTAGAAAGCAACACCACTTATACTAAAATCTACATTTAAATCTATATCGATATTAAACCACTTTCCAAAATCTACATTTTATTCGATATTTTGATTTGCTTTTTAGCCCGACGATATCCATTTTATTTGCACTAACGTGTACCTACGGTAGACATATGGCACTGTACGTGTTAATATAACCCTTCTCCCAGCTATGTATATAATGATATATATATATATATATATATATATTTTCATCTTATATGAAACTTATAGAATCTCTTCTCATCTCTTGGTTAATCTCATAAAAAATCTACCAATACTCGCGACCGGATCATTTTGAATCGATGCACTATTGCACAAAATCATATGCGGCATACGTACCTATTCATCTGACTTAAAAAAGCGAAAGTGCAGGTATTATGTATGTTCATATATTTGTAAAGGCCTTAACAACATAAATGCAATTAAATATATACCTACTTATTATTCAAATGAATTTAAACTCCCTTTCAGTTTCAATCTTATGTCTTCAAAAGTGACCACCCCATTCTCTGAACATCTTAACGTACAAAGTGGTTTATGAATCTACTACAGGTTTTTTAACCGTTTATATACTTGTAGTTAAAATTATCAATATTGGTTGTTCAATCAGTTCTTTACCTCCTTTCGACTATTATATGTCCATTGGACTTTAAAGTGTTTCCTTTTACATTGGAGGGCAATATAACCACATAATTGTAACTTTTTTAACATAATCATACATAATTTAATCAATATGGAGTAGGTCAACTTCTGTGATAGAGAATACATACTATTTACAATTTTTACTCTTTACAATAATCAATGATGAATTGACCCAATAAACAATTGCAAACATTTTTCTTTTATAAAATATTTGTTATGAAACAAAAAATTTGATGTACTGTCTATTTAGTCTTTTTCTTTATACATTTTACCTAATATTGGTTTGTCTTTTTTTTTCCTTCATTACTTTTTTTTTTTTTTAAATAATTTATTTTATTTTGTTTTTCTTACGATCATTTTACAACATCATCAATATTATCGCTAAATTTTACAGTTTTTATACAATAAAAACAACTATGTGTGTTAGTGTGAGTGAGTGAGTGAGTGTATGTGTTTGTGTGTGGATGGGTCTGTGTTGTGTGTATGTATTTTCAAATAAAAAATTTGACGGAAGAGATGGTAATTTATTTGTGAGATTTAACGAATATTTCATGCCAAAATATAAAGTAAAAGTAGCATAAATATTGTATGCATGCACTTTAATTGTTAGTCGCTACAATCGAAAACAGTACATCCAAATTAGAAACGTCTGGGGCTTTCTCATCTTATTATTTGACCTCCACACACCACCAGAATTCTCTAAGCTATAAAGAAAGGATTCGATATTGATTGTATTAACTATTTATTTAAAAAGAAGCATGCTTTGGTTATTCTAAAAAAAATTGATAAGAACATACAAAAGATGAGACGGAAAAATTTGCAATTCTAGTTCCTAATTTTAAACATCTGCGACACAACGTCAATGTACTTATTATCAGGTCAAAGGTTTCAATTATCTCATTTAATTTATACTCATATCAATTATTATATCACTTTGTATGTATTTTTTTCATCGGCGGTGAAAAATGTTGTGAATGAATTTAACCGAAATCAATTACTACAGGCGAAATATCAAAAAGTTTATTTAGTGTCCACTGAGTGTTTTAATTATTTAATTGAAAAACTTATGTGCGTGCAATTCTTTATAGATTTTTAGCAACATCAAACTGTTATCAAATTGTAACGACCTCATTGATTAATTTAAATAACGAAATTATTATAACCGATATTAAACACCTAGAGATCTAAAACAGAAATCGTTCTTGTATGCTAAACAGTTGCCATTTGAATAGATTAAGACTTCAAATTCGATTGCCAAAAAACTGACTCCCACACATATCCATGACATTCAAATTCTCTCTATTCAGTTGCTTCCTATGTAACCAAAAAGTTGCCGATTATAGTTTTCAATTCATCTTGAAATTAATTAACAAGAACTAATAATTTTGATAAAAGAAAATGGGAATTGACCGAATTTTCGTTTCAAAATGGACGAACATTTTTGAAATTTAGTTTTTTTTTTTCATATTATTTTGAACTTTTAATATTTTTTTTTATTCTTGTTTTTTATCCTTGTCAAACATAAATCAGCAGAGAAAATATAAAAAGAATTATGGTAATTATTTAAAAAGCCGTAAAAAAAAGGGTCAAATGATTGTTGAGGTGTTCATATGATTTTATAAAAATTATAAGTTTTTGTGAATAGATAATTTAGAGATGAGAACATGGTTCATTCAGACACATTAAAATTTAAATCAATAGAGTAACGGGCCCCATATTGTAATAATTTTTGAAGGTTTACATAATATACTCGCCATTATGTAAAAATTATCACGTTTGTACAATTGCGACAATAATAACATTTCTACAAATATTAACTATTTTCGGAATTGACAAAATATTCAAATTTTGTTTTCTTATGTGTAATTATTAGTCTAACATATTCATTTATTTATAAAACAAAAAAACAACACCCACAAAAAACACAACTCTTCCATCAGTGTTAAATGTTAAAACAAATTTGGGATTTGTTTAAAAATATACTTTTTTGAAAAATAAAAAAAAAAAATATATTATTGACAGACAAAATCGCATTGAATTGTATTATTTAGAAAAATAAAATATGAGTTCAGTGGTTTTTTCTTGTTTCTTTAAAAATTAAGAAAAACAAAAAACATAACGACGAATAAAATTTATTTTTGCGTATCTATCTGCTAGTCAATTTATTTATGATTTAATTTGATTGTTTTGAAAAAATAACCAAAAATTAGAAATTATTTTTAACATAAAAGTTGTTAATATGTTGAGACTATGACTTATTGTGTACCGTAATTGGTAAGTGAACAAAATATTTTAATTTGATAGATACACACAAATAAACTAATTACGTCGACATTTTCTTGTAAATAACAATTTAAATTATTTTTTTTTATAATTAATTAAATAGTATTAACAACAAATTCGTACATTTAGTAAATTTTATACAGTTTTTTTTTTTTTTTTTTTTTTTTTCATAACGACCAAAACTTGATACTATTTCTATAATCTAAAAAAAGTTTTGGTCGTTATTCTTAAATCTCTTTTTTTTTAATCAAAGCGCCCGTTTAGTTAAAGCTGCGCACATTTTTTCCGTTTTTATTATTTTTTGTTAAATTTTTAAATTTATTTTTTTTATTATTTATTTAAATATTTATTGCCTTTTCTGTATTTTTAGAGTGTGGTAGTAGTAGAGGAGCAACTTTTTTTTTAGAATAAATATAAATTTGGAAATTAAAAAAAAAAAAACTGGTACAAATATTGCATGGCAGAAAATTAATAATAATAATAACTATAGTTTAGTTGCACAGGGATTAAGAAAACAAAACAATAAATAGGTAATGCGATTTTGACTTATACAAAATCATTTACTTTGATTACATACTCTGCGCATAATACAGTTTTTGTTAAAAATCGGTCAAATGTTTATTATTTTTTTTTTTTTAATTTTGTATGTTTGTATTTTTAATAATTATTTATTTAATAAAGATAATCGGATATCACTGTTTTTTTTTTTTTTTTTTAGATTGCTGTCTATGTGTATTAATATTATTTTAAAATAGTTTATTTCACAATATTCACATAATTTAAATGACACTTTTTTCAAAGCAACAACAACAAAATAGAAGAAAATGTCAATACATTTATCAAGATTTTTCTTGTTGTTGAAAACACTTGAATTTCCATTGTTTAAAAATTGTTTTTTTTTGTTTTTTTTTTGTTTTTTTTTCGTCGCATCAATTCTTCTTATTAAGTGGTAAACACACCATCAAGTCTTTCACACATTCTTGGGCTTTCCATTTCAGTCCTATTTTTTTATATTTTAAATAATTTAATAATTCTGTTTATACATACTACCTAAAGCCTTTTCTATATATATATTTTTTTTTTGTAATTATATATAACAAAACTCACACTCATACATACCGTTAGTGTAATTTTCTTTTAATTCTAAACGAAGTTTTTCACATACAAAACACAAGTTTTAATTTTTCATTCTTTCTTCTTTTTTTTTTTTTTGTTTTACTGATGAAATGTTTTTGTTTTAACTAGTTTGAGTGTTATGCAGTATTATTGTCCGTTATAGAATTGTGCACCACCATTCACTCCACATATTATGTTTTCCCATGCTGTAATAAATAGAGAAAAAAAATTATCATAATTGTCATTCTTATAATGTAATTCAATAATAATAAAGCTAAAAAAGTTAAATCCGTTTCGTCAGAGATATGTAGAAGGTAAAAAGAACAAAAAAGGAATATCTATGTTCGTGGTTTTTTGTTCGGAATTCAGTTTATTTATAAAAAAAAAAATCAGATTCAGGGACTTTACTATGAATTACGTTACGAAAGCAGAAACGAAAAAACGAAAAACGAAAAAATGTCAAGTCGTAACGAAATAAAAAACGTTAGTACTATTTTCGAAACAAAATCGGAACCAATTTCACTTTGAAGAAATGTCAAAATATTGTCGATTATTCAAATAATATTAAATAAATTGATAAAAACAATAAACAAAGCCTATTGCAAAATTGATATTATCCTCCATAAAGTCTACCAATTTGTCATATTATTCTGTTGTTATTATTTGATTTGATTTTGACCTTTATTTGCAAATGAATTTTTTTACAATAAAAAATAATATTTTATCAATATTACTTAAATATTCCTAATTAAAACAAATTATTATCTTAGATTTTGTCCGAGTCTGCACAACAAATAAAAATTGAATACAAAGGATTAAAAATTCTAGAAATAACATAAAATTGATTATAGCGCCATAACGGCTGGTCGTGGAACTTTTTGGTCTATAAATGAAATCTAAATTTTTTTATTCTCTATCATTTTTGTCATATTCTTTTTTTCAGTAAATCGAATATTTTTCGAGTAAATCATTAAAACCCTAGAAATTACATAAAATTGATTGCAACGCCATAACGGTATGTCGTGGAACTTTTTGGTCTATGAATGAAATCTTCATTTTTGTATTCTCTATAATTGTTGTTATATTCTTTTTTTCTAAATTCCAACCATATTTTAAGTAATTGAATGGTTCATATTAAAATTAGGTGAACACTGTACCAGAGCCTCCCCTATTTTTTTTTCCAATTAGCTTCAGCCGTTTGGCCGGAATCTTGATCGCATGCATATTTCGACTTAGAATTTCACAAGAAAATGTTGTCAAAAAAAATTTCTACGATGAGTATTAACTCCATACCAAAATTATAATACTCATGGTGATGTTAACCAGCGGGTATAAAAATATAAATAATCAAAACAACACAACAAATATGATCGATCATAACGAACGACTTTCAAAATCACTGTTATTTCGTCATAAAAACACTTGACGTCTTGTCGTTCTTCTAATTTGTATGTTTTGAAACGTATGGTAAGAATATTCATATTCGTATTCGATATGCTCTCGTAACGTAATTCATAGTCAGCCCCAGAATTTTGTTTCTTTATGACTATATGAGTGACTCCCATTTGTTAACTCGATCTCGATAAAATGCTAATTTAAATTAAATTTAAAAAACACACAAACAAACAAAAATGTTGTACTCACCTAAACCAACGAAACTAACTATTTTATCGTGATTGTAACTGTTTATATTTGGAATAACCGGTGGTGCTATGTATCGTATATTCAACTCCTTTTCGCATGTTGTAATTTTTTCCCAGTTCGGTGCCGTCACAGCCGATTGATTAAATAACTCTTCCGTATGATTCCAATTCGTGCTATTACTGTTACTACTACAACTACTACTACTATTACTTTTATTACTATTATTATTATTTGGTTCACTAATTGTCTGACTACTACAGTTTTTCAAATTAGTTATTGATTGGTTGCTAGCTAAATGTCCTATAATTTCGATAGGCACAAAATTTGATGAACTCGGTTGTTTTTGATGTTGCTGTTGTTGTTGTTGTTGTTGATTCATTGTTAAATTTGATAAAACAACCTCTAGCGATTCGGTTGACATTGTGCTACGATTATGAGAAGAAGAATATCCTAAATCGGATTGTGGAGATGTTTGAATTTCGCTGGTTTGTGTTGTAATCGTTGATACTATATTTTCAGTTGATTCGTTTAATAATTGTATGTCATTTGTATGATTTGATGATACAAATTGCTGATCGGATTCCGGTTCCAGTAAACGCAATTCTTCTTCATTGAAATCACCAAACAACAATGGACTTATATTTTCGGGATGATTATTATTATCATTTAATATAATAACGGCTGGACGATTGTTATTGCTATAGTGAATTTTTTCCTTTTTAGAGGATTTTTTGGGTACCAATATCGATGGTGGCGGTTGACTTGTATCAATACTAATGTCACTAATTGCTAATGGAGAAGGAGACGGTTTATGATTACCTAATTTATTTTGATCGGATATTTGTTTTTCTATGCTAACGTTGTTTATATCAATAACTGATTCAGTTTGGTTTGTTTTGAGGATGACATTTTCTTTTCCCATCACTTGACTACTATTATTTACATTTTGTTTTATTTTTTTACTTGAACTGGCACTAATTTCTATTGTTTTAACAGCATTTGGTTGCTGTTGTTGTTGCTGCTGTTGTTGCTGTTGCTGTTGCTGCTGTTGCTGTTGCTGTTGCTGCTGTTGCTGTTGCTGTTGCTGTTGCTGTTGCTGCTGCTGTTGCTGATATTGGAGTTGTTGCTGCTGTTGTTGTTGTTGTGTAGTTAATTTTATAATTTTCAATGGTTTCATCATTTCAACCGCAGACATACTTTGGTATTGTTTCTGTGGTTTCACAGTCTTTTCAAGTGCTGGATAATTATCAATATTCATATGAACATAACTATCCGTATCAACACTTTTTGATTTTTGCAGTGGATTCTTCGTAATGTCATTATTAGCCCGTGAACCATCAACCAATTTACTAGTGACGGATATATTGATATTTCTTTTGAGGTCTTCATTGTTCGGCATTATTTGTTTATCATCGATTAAACTTTGGGAATAGGTTACTTGTTTTACAATTGTGCTATTGCTACTAGTACTACTACAGCTTGATGTATCATGTATATTATTAGTTATTTCATTTTGTTCAGAGAAAAATTTATTGCTTGCACGCACGGATATTTGACTTTTTGCACTAATCGAACTGCAGGTACTCATATTCGATATATCTGGTGATTCGGGATTTTTACTGGAAACTGTCGGCCACTTATCCATTGGCAATGAAATCAAACCACCTTTATCTGGATTGGAAATTCTTGCAATGTCCGCGTAGGAGGCCTGTGGTGTACTTCCACTTGATGTAGATGTGGCTGGGATATTGGTTAATCGTGTTGATGATTCGACAGGTAATGAATGTACTGAATCCAAATCGCTAGAATCAGATTTTTCTGATGGAGGCACTGATGATGTTGACTTTCGTCTATTATCACTTGTATTGAATGGAGTCAGATAAACGTCACGATCATTTGTATAATTTTGGCTTGGTTGATATTTGCCACGATGACCGGATATTTGTGATGAATGATCTCGTCCTTGGTTTAGTTGTTTTTGTCGGGCTTCTTCCAAAATTTGTCGCTTTTTGGCTTTTTTCTTTTTGGTCACAACATGAAATTCAGCCGTTTCACTGCCAGTCGATATCGATTCAATTGAAACAATAGATAATGAGTGCTCCTCCTTTTTCTTATTCGATTTTACATTTTCCTTTGTAGTTTTTCGATTATCCTTAGTTGTGAGATCTTCTTCTTTAGTTATGCAATTAGTTTCGCCTAAATAGGTAAGTTCCTCAGTACCCCATGATCTTCGTTCACCTCGTTTCGGCTGTTGTTTATGATTTTCTTTTACCTCCACATTTTTCTTGGCCTGTTGTTTATGCCTCATTGTAACCAAATTCTCCTGAACACATTCCGATTGAGCAATTTCGTCTTCTAGCTTACTGCAACTTTTCAACTCTTCCAACGAATTACTTTTTTTGAGCTTATTACTATTACCAGAATCCCTTTTATTTGCATTTTTCTTTTTATTCTTATCAGAACCCAAAACATTTTTATTCACATTAATTACACCATTCTTTTTTGTTGTTTCCGTAGTATTCTCAATAAAAGCCAACAATGATTCGATGTTATCGTCTCCTCTGTTACCCTTAATTTCCTTTGCAATCAATGTTTTTGTATTGCGATCGGCTTTGTTAATTTTATTTTTAATTTTCATTTTATTCGGTTGACTGGTGGATGGTAAACTGGAATTGAACGATTGCACAGAATTTCCATTTTCGTCGATATGTTTCTGTTCAGAAATGAACTAATTAAAATTGGGGGTATATTCTATTCAAAATAATTCAATCGCTATTTACCTGTATGCCATGAGGGTAGCCAGCAAATTTACCATTTTGATTGCTGCTTAAAGTAAGAGATGTGCCACCTTTGCTATCCATACAACTATTGACTGCTACATAAGAATTATTCAATTGAACGGTATTCATATCGAGGGGTTTATTGCTGGGCTTTAGTAATGAACTAAACTGTACAGTTTTGTCGATGGTATGAGAGGATCGTGTCGCTTCGCCTACCGAAACATCTACATTTAAAATTTGATGAGTAGTATAGTTCATTGCAACACGAGGAAGTTTTTTCATTGGATTTAATTCGGTGCCTTCATCACCGCTTAACGGTTCTGGTATTCCCTAAAAATTAAAAATATTCTCAGCGAGGTTCTTTTAAAAATAAACGTTCTTACCTGTGCTAAAGAATCATGTGCAAGTAGATGACGCGTTTCATCAGTTTCAACATCACTGATTTCAATGACCGTATGGCTAATCTTTCCGTCTGTAATTTGTGCTTCGTCCCGAATACTATTTACGTCCTGTCTAGTTGATCCTGGTCCGGTGAGAACGATTGTTTTGTCGTTTTTAAGTTTACGTCGATTAAACTCATTTAAAAATGGTTCCTCATATGGACATAAATTACAGAATGAAACATTTACATTACTGGGAAGGCTGCCGCCCTCACGTTGTCTTGATGAAACCGATGAATATTTTTTCTGCCTCGAATTGTGATGATGCCGTCTTGTCTGGCCCCCAATAACAAAATCACCATCTAATAAATGTTCATTGTGAACAGTTTCAACGAGATCTTGTAATGATCCCCCCTGTGTATGACGATTTGAATTACGTGTTGAACGGGATAAAACCCGATTAGAATAACAGTCACGAGCTTGATCCTCAAGTTCGGTTTTTTGAAGTAATTCCTTTAGAAATACAATTAGTTATTAAATAAATGCAATTTATAAGAACAAATTAAATACCTTGAAAATTTCACTTTTATGTTCTCTGTCTTTAGGTCGCTTATAAGTTATAGCTTCGTCTAGTAACTTTTTGAGATCACCATCTTCCCAGCTTACTAAGTTCTAAAAATTTAAGTTAAATTATCGTATTAATGATAGACGTAATTCTGTGATTTATGTAGATTAACAAATATTTCAATTTGATTTGTTTTTTACAATAATCTCTGATTATTAAAGTGCTGTCAATAAACTGGTTTAAAATCATAAAATTTGTTTTAGTAGTCAGTCCAGAGGTCAATCATTTCAATTTCTAAACATAAATATTTATAAATAAATTGTGATAATCTTAGGTATCCGCTAGTTTCTTTTTAGGGTAATCGAATTTTTTATTTATTTATTTATTTATTCATAGTAAGTAAAAGAGATTCCTCTTATAATAAACCGTACAAATAAGTTTATACAAAAATATACAATTTATGCTGACAACTAGGCTTTACTACTCCGCGTCAAAATGATACCACGTTTAAAAAATGTTTGACTTGCTTAGCTCAAATAAATAAATGAAGAAAACGTGTATGTATTCCATAATTTATACATGTTTGTGTGTGTAACAAATTGAAATATCGCTCAACCCGACTCAAACATGTTTCAACAGGTTAAGCCGCGTCCTAACAAATTTGTTGCGTCAAAAAGATAGCAAATAAAAACAAGAAGACAATTTAAACTTTTAAAACCAATTCATCATACAAAATTTGATAAGCTTCCTTATTTGTTTTTTACTTCAATTAGTCTTTTATTTATTGATTTATGCATGTGTACATACATACATATATGTATGTACATAATTTTTGTAAATACTTTTGAGGAATCTGATACCATTCTTCAGCAATTGCTTGCTTCAGCCGAACAATTTTCGATAATATTAAAATGGGGGAACGTGCAGGCCACAGCAAAATACACACATTTTTATCCCGGAAATATTGATATATAAAATAAAAGTAGGTAAAGTCTGGATAAATAGTTAATCCTAGGGAACTGATACATTTTTTAGGCTCTAAAATTTTTATTCTAGCATAACCATATGTTTGAAAATTCGGTTACACAGAATCATTTTGAATTAATTATTAAGATAATTTGTGCATATAATTTGCCAAATCAATATTTTATCCTGCCTCTGGACAGCTTGTCAAGCACAAGAGAAATAACGGCGACTATTAAATGTGTTGCTAGATCGACTTATTTTGTTAAGGAGGTATCCTTAGATTACCTACTCTGAAAGTTGATAAATTATGGAATACATTTTTGCTTTATTTATTCATTTGAGCTAAACACGTCAAAATTTTTTTAAATAGACTATCATTTTCACACGGAGTGTATGTCATATCGTATAAAGAAATTGACAAATTACTTACTTATTTGATCAGTGTATTACTTAACACATTGGCGGACCAGACGGTATATACCGACAAGTGTAATGATCACTCATAGGACAAGATGACATACATATGCCGTCTCAGAAGTTAGATATATAATCAAAACTGCAAGATATGGCATGTGTCCCTTGAAAAGCCATATCGAAAACACTACTGTCCCCCAATATGTCGAAACCAAAAAGAAAAGAAAAGACAACCCATGACAATATTAATTGGATAACTATTTATACAAGTGCAATGTAATTTATACAAATGTATGTGTAGTGTTAATCACACAACATTAACAACAACAAAAACCCGCTATCGCTATTGTTGCCGAAATTAATTTTTCTGGATGGATAGCAATACGAAAATAATGTTTATCGCAGTCATTTAGTGTTCAGTTAAAACATTTAAAAAATATTTATTTTGATCAGATTTTTTTGTGACGAATGAATGAATAATATCGTCAACATTTGATTTGATACAATAGTTAACCCTTCCATGCATTTTGAATCAGATATGCTACCATATTTTTCCTTCTAAATTATATTATGTACTACGAAACTATGCAATAGTATGCTAGCACACATACATACACAGAGTCAATATAATAACATATTCAATGTGTCTCTGCACTTATTTGGATAAAAAAACGCCAATTACATTGCGTCAGTCACCGGTGGTGACAGTGTACTGAAAAAGCTAATAGCAAAATTCTGTATTTTGAAGATAATTATGAATAATTATTATATCCGAAATTATTTATTTTTATGTATAAGTATTTTATTATAGAATCAGAGTTTTTGTTCCATTGTAAATTGTCTCATAATATGATACAACAAATAAAATCAATTTTTCTCGATTTCCTTTCTTCCAAAAATTTTTAAAATGTTTTTTGGAAAATCTACGTCCTAGTTTTCAACAAATTTGATTTTTCTTTAATAAAAAAAAGTCATAGATGAAAGGGTTAAGGAACTTATCATGTTTCTTTGACGGAGCTAATTTAAATTGTCTTCTAGTATGTACCGAAAATTTATTTATTTAAATATATTTATTATTATTGTTTTGTAATTACAGTAAAATTCCTCTAATTATGAATCCTATAAAGCAGACTTCCTATAATTCAGACAAATTTGATTTAGTTTTAATTATAGGTTGTCTTCCTCTAATTTAGACTGGTAGTCTGAATTAAAGGAATGAAATGGATGATGCCAAAAACAAAAACAAATGACTGATTTTTTAAAAAAATTTGTAGTGTTTGACTTTTTCATAGAAAATATGCCTTACACCCATTTTTTTCCACATACTTATGTACAATGTACATATTATTTTTGGTTTTACTGCATTGTTATACTGTGAAATTTTTGATTTTTGTGATTTTGTTTTTAAAATGAATTGTTTTTATTTATTTTTGTACACGTTAAATTAACATTTTTGAAATTTCTACATTGAATGTTTAAATTAAAAAGAAAACATTTCATACCATAACAAATTCCTCTAACTAAGAATAACCTTCCGCCCCAGTCCAGTCTGAATTAGAGAAATTTCAACTGTACTTATAAGTACCTAAAATTAACAAAACAAATGTCAATATCATCATCATATATATCATATCAGTCTGCATACATTCAGTCCAGGAAAAATGAACATCTAACTAAAATATTCATTTGTCTGCATTTCTCACATATGAAATCAATACTCTTTAAATTCTCGTGAAATTTTAAATTTATGAGCAAACACAAATGTAAACAAATCTAATTCGCTTTTATATGATTTTTGCTAAAAACCGGCAAACAATTTTGTTATTTGTACAAATTAATGTTGGCATTGAATATTTTGTTTAAATAAAATACTTCTTACTTCTTACCAAGCAGCACTACATATATAAGTATTCATGGTTTTAATTTTATAGTAAAGTATCATAGATTATATCAAAATTTCATATGGTCGTTTCTTTGTTGTGTCATTTGTTGGCAATAGTCCAAAAACTATCCGACCAATTTTGACGACACTTTAAAATTTTGTGTAAATTAAAAAAAAAAAAACAAAAAACATTAGAATAAGTAAGTACTTATGCACGAGTATATAAGTACTATCAATTTCTCAAAAGAAACAAAAATTGATGTTTTTAGGTATAAAGGGCGCAAAGGGATTAGATTTTTTAAAAAAAAATACAATTAATTATTTAAAAAAGTATATGTACGAAGTACATACATACGAATACATGTGAAAATCGTTTAATTTTTAAACACCGTCGGCTACCTATATATATATATATATAAGGCGTAAAATCATACGATGTGTACTTTACTTATGTATACTATACAATTAAACATAATATGTATTTTGAGAACTATGAACATTATCGCTTTCACAATCCAGTAATGTAATCAACATTGTGAGAGTTTTGATATAACACTTTATTTAGTACTTTTTGCAAGACATCGCAAAAATTTGGTGTTTTGTTTTGCATTTCAGAAGAATGAACAATTTTTTTGGGTTCCATTGCTCGATCACTTGTAAACTTTTAAAAAATGCTAAAAAAAATGGAACGATAAGTATTTATTGATATAAAAACAATACTTTTATCTATTTAAAATTTGCATGTTCTGCCAACGCACATTTCTATTAATTCAATTGCTTATTAAGTACTCCCATGTTAAATTTCTACATACATTTAAGTATTGTTCGTCGTCGGACAAAATTAAAATATTTAGTTTATTGCGTTATTGATTAGACATAGATCCATATTATCGATTAGAATCAAATGTACAAATGAACTCGTAAGTATCGAATTTTTTTGGCGAAGATAAAAACTATCCTGGCAATTAATTTGCTGAATGAACATAAAAATCTATTTTTTAACCAGTTAACTGGGTTCGACGTGTATACACGTCAATCCAAAACTTTATTTCATTAAGGTTGACGTGTATACCCGTGTAAAATAAGAAATTACCATTGACTATAAAAACTCAAAATTTTGTTAATTGAATTTTATTATTTTTTGGCAATTTTTAAGTTTTTAATAAAAATATTCTTTCAACAATGAATTGTTATTTTTTTAATAAAATTGTAATCCTTCCTCGTTTTGCTTTACTTTTTTCGTAAAATTTATAATAGGAGCATTTGCCCTGCGTTCGACGTGTATACTCGTTATTGCCTGATTTTAATTGCGCACCCCGGCAGTTAACCGGTTAAGGATTCCAAGTGACTTTAAGTAAATTAGTTAGAATTAGAAAATAGTTTTAATAGATTTTAGTTTTGCTTGCAATCTCTGTAGGAAACAAAAGTCTTTTACTCGCTTTACGTTCTTTTTACATTGAAAAAATTCAATTCCACTAAAGCATAATTTAAATATAACATTTAATTTAAAAATTATCTATTTTAAGTGCAGAATTTCGTGAGTATTTAAACGAGTAAGTTATAAATTTACATATATATTATTTTGTATAAACAAACAGACCACCACTGTAAAGTGCAGATTTTCCTTCGTTCCTTTGTTTGTGAAAAATGGCCAAGAATTAGGACGAGAATATAAATTACTAAGCAGTCTAAAAATTATCATAACACACTCATCTTGTACAATGTACATTATCAACACATATAAAAGAAAGAAATTTTTAAACACTTAAGATTTGTTTACTAATTTTTCGTATATAAATAAGTACCTACTTTAGAATCATATAGTAATTTACTTATATTGTACGCAAGTATATAGGTACTTAAACTTAGTTATGTGTTTAAAGTTCAAATTAAATAAAACATTAAGAGTGCATACATAGATTACTCTTAAAATACGAGAATGTTTAAGAAAGACATTTGACACCGACTAGTTATTCAACTGTATCATTGAACTTTTTGTTTTGAATTTATTCAATTATACTTAATATAAATGTGTTTGATAAAATTAAGTAACATGAATCCTTTCTGCTACACGTATCTACTCTCTTCGATTCAATGAAAATAAACTCTATAATTCTATTGCAAGAAAAAAAAACCTTGTGGCAACAAACGTTATCTGTGTGTGCAAAGATAAGACCTTGCAATACAACTTTGATAAGAAAAGACAGTAAATGAGTCTTTCCAATATGATTATTAAGTGGTAAACGTATAAAATTATGAGTGATTAGTAAAGTGAAGACAATATTTCTAAATCCTAATCATCAATTAATTTCACACAGGCTTAAGAAACTGATATCTAGTGCATCTATAATTTTTGATTCAGAAATCTCCATCTCAGATAAAGTTCTCAATAAAATAAAACAAAACAAAAGTAAAAAGTATATAGTCAGTTCAATTATGTGATACCAGTATTAAAATGTCATAAGTTCAAAAAAAAAAATATGAAAATGATATAAAATCGATTGTGGTGACACATAATAGAAAATCAAAATATGTAATGGATGACTATCGATTTTGAAAAAAAAAAAAATTTTATTTTAATTTATAGAAAAACGCATTAAGGGCTTTAAAAGCTTATTGACAAACATCAATTTTATGATCTTTCAGTTAAATTTAGGGAAACATTCTCCAGCTGTGTTAAATTTACAGCCGTATTATGTTTGTAACGCCCTTTAATATTCATCGTGGAAAAAAAAATTCTAACACCATCCATCGTCTTCCTCGTAAAATTTTAAATAATCTATTTCCATCCGTCCATGATCAATATTCTGACTAAACGACTAAAAAGCTGAAATTACGACACTTTATTTAGTACTAAGTACTTAAGAGTAACATCTCTATTGTTTTCGGAGCGCGGTAAAGAGTGTACGTGTAAAGGCTAATCACACACGCAATACCGTGCGAAAGAGTGGCTTGTGGAGTTTGTAAAAGCAGCACGGTTTTAGTTGGAGTGTGTGGTTTTCGTTGTTTTTTTTCGTTGTCGCAAGTTTTTATAATTATTTTATTTACATCAAAATAAAGTGAGGTGAAAAATAATGGATAATAAAAAAAAAAATAATAATTGTAGTGACCTTAGCTGGCTTAAGTGAAATAAACAGTACCTTTTTTTCCATTTAAATAAAATTTAAGTAAATAATAAATTAATTAATTTATAATTAATAATTAATAAATTAATAATAAATAAATTCAAATCTAAACGAAACTGATTCGCGGGTGTTTGCGTGCGCGACTAAGCAAACGCTTTCCTTTGGTAAAGATTGTTCGTCTAAACGCAACTGACTCGCAGGTGTTTGTGTGCGCGACAAAGCCAACGCTTTCCTTTTTTCGTACTTTGCCTTCACATAAAAATTCTTTACCGTGCGAAAAAGACTACGCTTCATAATCGCGCAGGAAAGAGTATGCTTGTAAAGGGCGCTAATGGCTATGGGCACAGCCAATTATTTCTTCTATACGGATTTTGATAGAATTTAAAAGAAGACTCCATACTACGTTTCGAACAAAATAAAATCCGAATTGTTAACATTTTATTAAATTAACATTTTAAAAAATTTCGTAAATGTATTTTACTTTTATTTAATGTATGATAATAGCTCAAAAACCAATTTGTATATTTATGTACCATAAATAAATACATAGGTACATAAATCTGTGGACAAAAGTTACAGTGGCTTAAGTGCTTTTAAGCCAAAAATGAGTTTTCAATAGAATCGACTTCTACATCGCCCAATCTTTTATTTTGCCCTTACCGAATTTTCAAAATGTTTTGTTAACAAATTACACAATAATAATATGTACTAACAATAATAAAAACCAAAAATTAATTGATTAAATTTTGAATTTTTTTTTTTTTTTTGTAATAATGGCTTAATAATTTTTTCCCAGAAAAACTTTTAAATTACAATGTTTTGTTTATGTGTATTCTATATAATAAAAAAAAAAACTTATTGTAATTTTATTTAAACTTTTCTTCAAGACTAGTCGAAATATTAAAACTGCTCTACTGAAAACTTGCAATTTTGCAGATAAGCCACTATTACATGTGACCACAGAATTGTACTAGTAAGTACATACATACATATGTAGGTATTGTAATTGTAATAAAAATATTATTGATACATAATAACGATCTTAAGTACCTACAATCCTACATACATACATGTATGTAACTAAAACAATAAAAAAATCATAATAGAAAAAATATTAACAAATTGCATTATTTTTAATGTTCTATTCTGATAAAAGATATTATAATTACTATACAATACAGTAAAACCTTGAATTGTGAGTAGCTTGGTCTACGAGTGTTTTGCAAGACGAGCAAATTTTAACTTGATAAACGAGCGTGGTCTTGCAATACGAGTAGTAAGTATACGCTTTGTCTGCTGAGCGTCATGTAATCATTTAAGTTTCCATTTATTTCTTATGGGAAAATTCGCTTCAATATACGAGTGCTTTGGATTACAAACATGTTTCCGGAATGAATTATGCTCGCAATTCAAGGTTTTACTGTATTACATTATTATATGATATATTTTTATATTTTTTTATTCATTTTCTTTAAATTTTATTTGTGTTGATAGATAGGTACCTACTTAAGATCATAAATGTTAGACCATTATTCAAAAAGATGTATTTTCCAATTATCGTTTAAATTTATAAGAGTTTTTGGATCATCAAGAAATTAAAAAAAAGTAAGAAATATTCAATGACATTTTTTTTTTTAAATTTAATTACAAATGGTAAGGCCGGCTATTTGTTATTATCACGTTGACTGCCGACTACGAGATAACTCGTAGATTGCGTTCGTTTCTAGGACAGAAAATTTCTGTTATAGAAGCCAACTACGAGATAATTAATAAGACCTTTTTTTTTAAAAGAACCCACATTTTTTATGCTTTTTGATGATAACTATGCACTAGAATTAGAGTTTTTAATAATATAATGTGATTAAATCAAATTGTAATTTTAGGCCAGATTTCTGAAAATTGCCGTGGCAGTCAACGTGTTAAGAGTGGAAATCTATTTTGAATTACCCTGCATAAATTATAATAATATAGTAGACTTGATGCATTTATCGAAATAATTTGCTCTTAAGAACACTTCACACAACTTAATAACGATGACACTTAACCACAGATCTATGTATTTAGTTTTCACGCTTCCAAAAACTTGAATTTTATTTATAACTTATTGTTATTTATAGTTTTAAATAAAAACACATTTTCACACAATTAAAATACAACACTAGCAATAGGCACACACCAAGTACTTATAGAGTATAGAATCACGCAAAGATATTTCTACACTAAGGTAATTTAACAAAAAAAGTAAGTATATGTGTAGGTACTTCGATTATATAATAGACGGTAAACAATTAGCGCGTCTACTACATAGAATATAAAAATGAAATTGATATGGAAATACGAATGGCAAATATTTTATATTATTTTTGAATTCTAAATATCTTATTTTCACACATTTGTCGTTCCAAAAACCAATGGTTTTGCGGTCGATGCATTTAAAAACCATATATTATGTCGAATCATTTCCATTATCGAAAGATAAAAGAATTATTAGTATGTACTGTACATAATATTATATATTAATTAAATATGTGTGGGATAGATAGATAGATACTGCATACATAGTAATTTATGTGTGTATGATTTTAATTTTGGAATTAAACAGCGATTGACAAAATTTATTTTTTTTTAATGAAGAGAGGAAAAAAATTTTGATAAAATAAATTTTAATTAAATACAATTCTCGGGTTTTTTTTCTGATTAATTTATAATACATTGTAAATTGTAATTACAATTACCTCTACGTTTAAAAGAAATCAATGATTTTATGAATTAGTATCTACAACCGATTTATAGCCTTATCCTTGTACGGTTTAACGGTAATTCGTTGCTACACATAATTAAAATAAAGCCATTACAATTGAATTTATAATAACAACAAAAAAAAGAGAAACAATTTATAACATGTATTTTTGTGTGTAGATGTAGGTACTTCAAAATTATAGAAAACGTAATTGTGAAATGCTGATTTATAATAAACTTATTTACCTGTATGTACCAATATGAGTAGTTACAGCAAATTAATTTTATAGAATTTTCTAAAAATAACACACGGCACTACATAATTTATAGAAAAATAAAATTAATTCATTATATTACATTAATATAT